>OY856409.1:1258503414-1258553414 GCA_963693085.1 Alisma plantago-aquatica | reverse complement strand
TATATTATATTATATATATAATATATAATATATATATATTATATTATATATATATAGAAAGAGAGAGAGAGATAGAGATAGAGAGAGATATAGATCATCATGTATTTGAATATACTACATAAGGAAAATGCATGATATTCATGCATATACTCCAAGTTATGCATTTAAGTATAATAGACATACCAAAAGCAAACTAAATTAGAGAAATGTAGTCCACAAGGGTGACTTACCTGGGTATTGGGTTTCCCCCAATCAATGAGTTACACATCGAACACACTATTGCATTCCATGGAGCATTGTCAAAGCTCTTTCCTCCTTCAACCAATTCAAATCTTATCAAACATAAAATTCATGGGTAACATCTTATGCTAATTTTACATATATGAAACCACCATTCATACACTTATATGTTGACCAATTATAAGTAGATTTTCTAACATGAAATGAGCTCATGTACATAGGAGTATATGCTTAGTATACCTATTAGATCCAAATAGTAGGAAAAAGAATGTGTGTCTAACTAATTAAAAAACACAAAATCTAGTTCATATTTGCAATTGCTTATGTTACAAACAAAGTTCACCTCATTCTTAAAGCATTTGCAAAAAAGTTCTGAAAAAGAAGAGTGATCACCATTTCACTATAACATCATTTGCTTTAAAACAATAAATCACATTCATATACACAAGTTTTGTCAATTATTTAATGCATATCAGGTGAAAAGGCTTTTTTTAAGTCAAGAAACAATATTTGAAATAGGTGTTAACTTTAAAATAACATTGGTGATGAAACAAACCATGAAGATGTAGCATATGTCAAGAAATATTTCGGAAAATTAAACTTAGTCTATAAACTTCCATCCTAGTCTACTCTCAAGATTTAATTTATTGAAAAATGGTTTCTAGAAATTATTTTACTATTTGATCATATATTGTGAGAATAATGAGGCCCTAGCCTATGAATCTAGTGTTAGAAAATAGTTTCCAATGTAAAACAAAAGAATCGACTATGTAAATGATAGAGGAATTTTTTAATTTTAGAAAGTAGATGGAGGTCTTCTTAGAGAAGGAATGTGTTCCTATCTAATACCTCATCCACCCGAAACCCCTAAAAATGAAGTCAGACGTGTTTGTTGCGAGTGATTGTACCTGAACCAATGGTTATGAACAAAGATACATCTGAGGTGAATAGGAAGAATCTTTCCACTAGCCTAGGTAACTCAGATACAAATATTGTTGTACTACACATGGAAAAGTGATGGCCACCGCCATCAATATTATATGTTGGCTTCAAATTAGATTTGATTGCCTTGATAAAGATGGGTTTGATGCAAGAGATGGGATGCCACCACCCATGGAGGGGAATTGGTATTCCTTCTAGAACTCCCTTAGTAGTAGTATATTTTAGTAGTAATAGGAGTAGAGTCAGGGGAGCTATGGCACATATTTTGGGTTGTCGATCTATCATCTCATCTTGTTGTTGGTTTGCAGTCTATCTTGGCAGTGGCGGCTGCACAATGTGTCTTATTTCAAAGTCATCCATAGGATAGGGATAAATACATTAGGTGGGAAGGGACGGAGATGTGAGGGGTTTTGGTGGAAAAAATCATTTTTTAAATAAAATTGGTCATCAAAACTTCCTTAGCCATGAGCCTTCGAGGTTTTCAATCTGTTCCCAAAAAAATGTTTTTGAAAAGAACACTTGTTGTTGTATGCTGGCAATAATTTTATATGTCGGTGTATATAATTTAGGGGTTTGCTACAGGAATAAGAAATAGGGTTAGAAATAGGGCTCTTTTAGTCCCCACATATGCATAATAACAAAATAGAGGATGTAAGTAAGTTAGTTCCCTCCTCTGCTTTGTTATTATGCAAATGTGGGGACAAAAAGGGTCCCTTTTCTAGTTAAATTTCTTGTTCACCTCCCATATTCCTATAATTTATACCAACTCAAGTTATACGATGTTGGTATAGGATGTTGGAATTGGCTAGGTTTCTCTTAGTGTAGCATACATTTACTAATATATCAATATAAACCAAAAAACATCATATGCCCTAATATATGAGTATATACATCATATACCCTAAGTACAGAATAAAAATACGCACATATACTACTTTACCTGACTTAGTTATAAAACTGGATGAAAATATTATTAAAATCGTTTTCCACAACAATTAGGCATATAAATCACATGTTGTCTCTCAAATAACCAATATTCATCATACATAATGGCCCTTTAGGCCCAAAAATTTAATACTAATGCAATTATACATGAAACTTCGTCAAAACATTGCATATAGTAACAACATTGTACATTAGGATTTAGATAAAAATCTTAAAATCATTTCATTGTCAACGAATGGGTGAAATTCACAAAATACCCTTATTAGGGTTTATATCAAAATCATAGATATCAAATTGAATAAAAAATATCAAGACTTAGAATCATATTACAAATACTAATATATGCTTACTATAAAATTTTCATGAATTTATCTCACAAAACCTTAAGAATCATATTGTTCTTGGTACATAAATTATACTAATCCTTAAACATTGAATTCATGTGTTAAAAGTATTTTTGGATAATAATACAACAAAAACCCTTTACAAAGATACTTTACACACCCAAATCAGACATCAACGCTAAAATGTATGACTTTTTCAATAACTACCTCTTTAGCATGCTCCCAGTCATACAAAATAGATCTGACAGGTGTCGTGGAGCGACGTCGCCACATATGGGCTCCAAGGGTCTGATCCAATTTACCCCTTTGACCCGTGTGCTCCCCCATTTCCTGGGTGTGACACTATGTTTTATAGAGTCTGTCAACACCACCGCGTGGGTTGGTCTCCAGCGAGCTCACCCTCGGCTGGAGGACGCCTCCACGCGCTCTAAAGCTTTTGGGAGCTTTATCTCATCCTATTCTACAAGGGCATCCCTTTCACAATGGACCCGATCATCTAGAACAAAGATCCTTGATTCCATCTCGCTAAGTTCTGCCACCCAATCTTTTTCCCTAATTTCTCCTCTCCCTCTCTCATGGCTTCTCTCCTATACCCTATCATCGGCTTTCGAAACAATCGAGATTCCATGATCTGGGGATTTTATATCCTCCTTCTCCTCTTGAAATAGAGTTCCATCCCCTATTTCTTTGTGCACAGACTCTCTAGTTCATGATGTACTTGGATTTCCAGCCGCCATTCATTTTTTTATTTATTTTTATTTTTAAACAAAAATCGGTTCTAAAGAAATATTTTCTTAGACCACATCGGGACTCCATTTGATCTGAAATTTTGGGGTCACACGTATATTGTCATTATATTTTAATGGACAACATTTTAGATCAAAAATCATTGGATTAATACTCAAAAATTATCTTTTAGGTAAATATTAGGTTATTACAAATTTAATTACCTAGTTTGCTAGAAAACTCAAAATTATCTCAAAATTCTTCCACTATCTTATATTCTTATTATTCATCTACTAAACATGTTTTGAGCATTTATTATGAACACTAAATACTTCTTTTCCAATTTGTAGTTCAGGGACTTATTTGTAAAACCTAATCGGCCCAATTGAACTAGAATTAAGCTTTGGGGCACATGGCCCATTTCTTAGTCTTTCAAAGGGTCATGAGCTTAATCGTATCCTCAATCACGAATTTAAAGGGAAAAACACTATAATTTCCAATGGAATCTTCCTTATGATACATTTGATCAAACTCATTTTATACTTAATTTGAAAACCTAAACTAGGTGAGGGCTCAAAATTTAGTAACCAGAGTCATCATTTTCTCTCCATTATTCTACTCAAATTTTCCGCTGATATCATGAAATTAAATGTCAAATTATCAGACTTCATGGATTACAGAATAGTTCCAAATGCACAAACAGACTTTTCTCCATTCTTTTTCCCTTAAATCCAAATATCATGAAAATTGGATGGAACCTTATAAATAAATCATATATTGATTTCATCAGTAACTTAATCTTGTTCTTTATAGGTTCTAAAAATTAGATGTGGGACAGAAGATAATGTGATTTGTTATTTTGATACGAATCAACATGTTTTAATATAATTATTGATAATGATAAAATGCTTAATATTATGATTAGGGTTACATTTAATGTCTACTTAAGGATTCCTAAGCATTATGTCCAAGATGATGGGAATTAGGGTTTTGAAAGGAAAACCTAAAACCTATATCTTGACCTAAGTTTGGTTTAATATGAATAATTTGAATACGTGGTGACACATATATAATATGCATACATGCAGATAATGTTGATTGAATGATTGATTACTTGGATCTATTGATTAGATTGCTCACACATTCTTGAAGTATATTGCATGGCTCTACATAAGGTGTGTGGTTATGATTATGAATACTCACATTTATCAACTTCCAATGTCTTTTGAGGTTTCTCGAATTTTGATGAAAATAATATGTTGGATGATTATATATTTCATGCAAACTATAAGGCCCATAAGAGTATCACATAAAGTAAACTCTAATAAACTTAATATAGGGTTACACCTAGCAGGAGGTAGTTCACTTAAGTCCAATGATGGATAGAGAAAGGTGGTTACACCTAAGGTTGTAACGAGCTCACTTTTTTTATCCCCCAATTAAGGAAGGATCCTAAATTTGAGAGTCATTAACTAAAATTCTCAAGATCTAGATTTAACCAAATAATTAAAAATGAAAAATAATTTCCATTATTTCACAAATGTTGTTTCATGATATAAAATGATAATCTTTTGGAGAGTTACTTGAATTTCAGAATGGAGCTAATACATATTGTGAAAAGGTATCTAACTAACCCTTCATCACTTAGATTTAATGTCTTTGGTGAATTTCATCTAATTCATCTGATTTCAATACCTTCATATATTGTACCTACCTAAAACAATGTGAAATAAAGCATGGATCAATATATTACTATACTATGTAGGTGGAGGCATATTAAACATGTGCATGCTGGTAACAACATAAACAAGTTTAACAACAATTATCATTATATAATTGAACATGCATTTTCTTTTCTAACTTCTTGACCCTTCCTTTCACTCTCTGTAGTGTACCCTCACTTATGGGGAGCCTTTTTATTGGGAACCTTCTCTTTAGAGTTTGGTTCATGTATTAGACTATCATAATAATCCACACCATTGCTTGATTTTGTAAAAAAGGTGTTCCTTTTCGAGCTTGGCCTGAGGTGATCTTCCTTTATAAGCTTGATCACATGTCATTCCCATAAGGACTGCTTTCACCCCATGCTCTTTAATTCATCAGGAATAACTATTTATTGTTCCGGCAAGTTATATTAATATAAGGAGATACTCATAGATACATTATAGATTGTAGGAAGTAAATAAAAATCAAGAAGTTTAATTGCAATCCATTCGGGAAACTTTGAGTAACCAAGGAAGTTGTTTAAGGAGAGTATTCATAGGCGTAAAAATTAGAAAATACATACCCAAATTGGAAGAAGTATCCATGCTTTTGGAACTCCTATTGTGATAATAATGGGAACTAGGACAACAAAGACATCAATGGTGGTAGTGCCAACAACAGTGGAAATGGAAACGACGATAACATCAAGAGCAGAAGCCTACATCAGAAAAGTATGGTCTCTCAGAGTGGGCATTCATTTCTCGCCCCTTGTGAGTCTCCGATGGACAGATTCGACTACATATGGATTTACCAGAGCGAGGACAAAAAATTCACATAAATATATTGTCTCCCATCCACCATGAAGAGACACGGTAGTTACAGGACTGTCCATCCCAATAGATGCATATTTAAAGGAAACTACTTTAGTAAATATATACTTAATTATTTTGGGCCACACAAAAAAGGAATACTTTTAACATTTTTTCACTTGGCCCAAAATCCCATGGCAATAATATTTATTTATTTTCCATTGATGCTCAACATAAACACCTCTATAAAAGTGAGTAAGATATGAGCCATTGCAGTCGATACCCATTATGTGAGCTCTCCCTTATATGCACTACAAATTCTGAATATCTTATATGTAGTGAGACAAAATTTATTTGGCTCCATGTGAATTCTATCCTTAACAAAATACCGTAAAGAAAAAACAATCTTGTCACAAAAAGACTTGATTATGAAATATTCAACATTTAACAAAGAATATAAGGTTTATAAGTATATATAAATGATGATTATACACAACAAGACTTAGTCATGTCCTGAAAGAGTTAACTATTGGACAAATGATCTTACTAAGAACAAAGGATAAAATTCAACTCCTAGACCTAAAGACAAAACATTGGAACTAAATGAGCATGATGAAATAAGATTAGAATTCAATGAAAAGAAATAGGTTTGGTAAAGGCTTGACATCATCAAATAGATGTAAACATGCATAAGGCTGATTCATCACTTATTTCAATATAGAATAAAATGTTATAGCTTGGTTCATTCTAAGAATAAAGTAGCATTAATTGAAAATTTATAGATCTACCTCTCAGTCGAAAAGAAGTTTGAACCAGGGGTTCCCCATTCAAAGTCTTGGTCGACAGAAAATAAGCATGAGAAAATGATTATTTGTTAATCAAATCACTCACTTACACCCAGCATTGGTATATTAAATCTGAAATTTTCTCATCGTGCTAAATACTTAGAATAAGAAAAATTTTAGAAAGTGCAAGAAACAAGATTGCTTTTAAAAATTTACTCATAGTCTTACATAATCAATTGATTTTAAAGTTGATTATGTTTTGAAAGACCTTAGTATTTTAAGATTACTTTTGTTATGAGATTATGGGAAAGCTCACAAAAATTCTTGGTTATAATGTACATGTTTTTGATCTTACTCTTATTTGGACTCTCTACACCAATTTGGGCTTAACATCCCTTATATTTGGCTAGAGATACATTGATTGATTCCACTATGAGCCTAAAGGAATTCATATCATTTCAAGGATTAAAATAACTTGTAAATGGTCTAGAAATTAATATAAAAATACATTCATTTATCCTACCATGAGCCTAAAGGAATCTCATACCATTTTAGGGCTTAACATCCCTTGCAAATGGTTGAAAAATTAATCTTGGTTTTTGAATTGTGGCTAAATTTGACATTCTTTTTGAAGTAAAAAAAGGGAGACTAATCAATTCAGGGGGAGTCTTATTCACTTACACATATGATTATCTTTCTGAAATGAAAACGGGAGAGAAATAAAATAAAGCAAAAAAACTAAAAACATCTCATGAGTATTATTGATCTTGAATTTTTTTGTATTTTGCCTAGTTTATCCACCTACATGAAAAATGTACTACCTAGTTTATAGGCCAATGTGAGCCAAAATGGGGTTAATAAAACAAAAAGTGGGTCAGAATGCCTAAAATGGGGGTTTATGTGCCTATATGTCAGCATAGTGACAATCTGAGCTTAATTTACCATTATGTGCCTCCCTTATAGGCCAATGTGCCCAATAACGTAATTAATGCACCTAAAAATGGGGTTAATGTGGCCACTTGTCAGTGTAGTGGCTTTTTTAGCCTAATTTACTATCATGCGCCTAATAAATAGGAAATGCTCCCCAAAATAGATTGAAGTGCCTAAAAGTGGGTTAAACACCTAAGAATGGGGTATCTGACTACTTGTTAGTGTAGTGACTAATTTATATGTCAATGCGCTCCAAAATGGGGTACAATTCCTATTTGTCACTGTAGTTGGTCTGAAAGCCTAAAAATGAGGTTTATGTTCCTATTTGTCAGTGTAGTGGCAATTTGAGCCTAATTTTACTGTTATGTGCCTAACTTATAGGCCAATGCTCCCAAAAATATGGTTAAAGTGCCTAAAAATGGGGTTAATACGCCCACTTGTCAGTGTAGTGCCTTTTTGAGCCTAATTTACTATTATGCACCTAATAAATAGGAAATGTGCCCAAAAATTGATTAAAGTTCCTGAAGTGGGTTAAAGTGCCTAAGAATGGGGTTAATCCACCTACTTGTAAGTGTAGTGCCTTATTTATAAGCCAACACACCCTAAAATTAGGTTAAGCGCCCAAAAGTGGGTCTAAATGACTAAAAATAGGGTTTATACACCTATTTGTCTGTGGAATGGCAATTTCAGCCCAATTTACTATTATGTGCCTAATTTATAGGCCAATGCACCCAAAACTGCAGTTTTAATTGGATTAAATGGGGTTAATACGCGCACTTGTTAGTGTAGTGCATTTTTTATCCTAAATTACTACTATGCGACTAATAAAGAGGAAATGTGCCAAAAAATGGGTTGAAGTGCATAAAAGTGGGTTAAAATTTGTAAGAGTTGGGTTAATCTACCTATTTGTTAGTGTACTGCCTAATTTATAGGCCAATTCATCCCGTAATGGGGTTAAAGCCCCCAAAAGGTGATTAAAACGCCTAAAAATGTGGTCTATGTGCACTTGAACAACCCATAAGAAGTTCTAGAAAAAATCAATGTATGATAAAGTGTTGTAGAAAAACAATAAATCAAAATTGTGACACTTAAGATGACCGAATTCACCCAGAAAGTGTCATTGCTCATGGAAAAGCCATGAGTCTTACTCCGAAGGCCATTTCTGCACAAAATCACTAGACATGCATCAAAATTTGACACTGGAGCCAAGTCTACATAATGGTTTTCACACAATGTAGCTCTATATGTCCTGCATCACAATGCTATGTAAGAAACTCAAGATAGTAGATACCGAATTTAAGGAACAAGCTTGAGAAAGTATGAAACAAGATGGATTTAAGTGCCTCATAAATAGGAAATGCACCCAAAATGGGTTAAAGTGACTAAAAGTGGGTTACACCTAAGAATGGAGTTAATCCACCTACTTGTCAGTGTATTGCCTACTTTATAGGCCAATGCACCCCAAAATGGGGTTAATGCTCCAACATATGGGTTAAAATGCATAAAAATGGGGTTTATGTGCCTATTTGTTAGCGTAGTGGCAATTCGAGCCTAGTTTACTGTTATGTGCCTAATTTATTAGCCAATGCACCCAAAAATGCAGTTAAAGTGACTAAAAATGGGGTTAATGTACCCACTTGTCAATGTAGTGCCTTTTTTAGTTGAATTTACTGTTATGCACCTAAAAAAGGAAATGCACCTAAAAATGTGTTGAAATTCCTAAAAGTTGCACCTAAGAATAGGTTAATCCGCCTACTTGTCTGTGTAGTGCCTAATTTATAAGCCAAAGCACCCCTAAATGGGGTTAAAGAACCTAAAAGTGGGTCTAAACGCCTAAAAATGGGGTTTATCCGCCTATATGTCACTATATTGCCAATTTGAGCCTAATTTACTATTATGCACCTCATTTATAGGCCAATGCACCCAAAAATGCATTTAATGCGCCTAAAAATGAGATTAATGCGCCCACTTGTCAGTGTAGTGTCTTTTTAACCTAATTTACTGTTATACACCTAATAAATAGGAAATACACCCAAAAATGGGTTGACGTGCCTACATGTGGCTTGCAACACCTAAATATAGGGTTAATCTGCTTACTTTTTATCAGTGTACTACTTAATATAAAGGCCGATGCACCACAAAATTGGGCTACAATGTCAAAAAGTGGGTTAAAAGACCTAAAAATGGGGTTTATACAAGTATTTGTCAGAGTAGTGGTAATTTTAACCTCATTTACTACTATGCGAAAATCAAAATAAAAAAAGGATATCATGTCAAGAAGAATGTATAAAATTTTAACTATAACTATTCGATGGAATTTCAAGATATTAAGATATTCCAATGAAAATATTTTCCTTCAACACGATCCTTACCCTTCTCCAAGTCATAATAAACTTTTGAAGAATTGTTGTCTTAGGATTAAGGATGTTGTGTGCTTCAATGAGCCTATAATAATGCATTTGAAAGTTATTATTGTATTAAATATACATATATATATACAAAAATATATATATATATATATGTATATATATATATATTATATATGTGTATATATATAGAGAGAGAGATAAATACATCCACATGTATTTGAATATATTATACAAGGAAAATGCAAGATATTCATGCATATACTCAAAGTTATGCATTTAAGTATAATAGAGATACCAAATGAAAACTAAATTAGAGTAATGTAGTCAACAAGGGTGACTTACATGGGTATTGGGTTTCCCTTAATCAATGAAGTACACTCTTGGAACACACTATTGTATTCCCTGGAGCATTGTCAAAGCTCTTTCCTCCTTCAGCCAATTTAAATCTTATCTCACATAAAATGTAGGGGTAAAATCTTATGCGAATTTTACATATATGAAACCACCATTCAAAGACTTATATGTTGACCAATTATAAGTAGATATTATAACGTGAAATGAGCTAATGTACGTAGGGGTATATGCATAGTAGAAGTATTAGATCCAAATAGTAGGAAAAAGAATGTGTGTCTAACTAATTAAAAAACATAAAATCTAGTTCATATTTGCAATTGATTGTGATACAAACAAAGTTCACCTCATTCTTTAAGCATTTGCAAAAAAGTTCTCAAAAAGAAGAGTGATCACCATTTCACTATAATATCAATTGCTTTAAAACAATAAATCACATAAATATACACAAGTGTTGTTGATTATTTAATGCATATCAGGTGAAAAGGCTTGTTCTTAAGTAAAAAAACAATATTTAAAATAGGTGTCATATTGAAAATAAAATTGATGATGAAACAAACCAAGAAGATGTACCTTCTGTCAAGCAATATTTAGGAAAGTTACACCTAGTCTATAAGCTTCCAACCTAGTTTACTCTAAAGATTCAATCTATAAAAAAATGGTTTCAGACAATTATTTTACTATTTGATCATATATCGCAAGAATAACGAGGCCCTAGCCTTTAAATTTAGTGTTGGAAAACACTTTTCAATGTAAAATAAAAGAATCAACTACGTAAATGATATATGAGTTTGTATTTTTAGAAAGGAGATGGGTGTTTGCTTAAAGAAGGAATGGGTTCCTCTGTAATACCTTGTCCACTCGGAACCCCTAAAAATGAAGTCAGAGGTTTTTGTTTCGAATGATTGTACCTGAACCAATGGTTGTGAACAAAGATGCATCCGAGGTGAACAGGAACAAGCTTGCCACTGCCCTAGGTAACACAAATACAAATAGGGTTGTACTACGATTGCAAAAGCGACGACCACTACCAGCAATATTATACGTTGGTTTCAAATTAGATTTGAGTGCCCACATAAAGATGTGTTTGATGTAAGAGAGAGAGGATGCAACCACCCATGTAGGGGAATTGGTGTTCCTACTAGAACTCCCTCAATAGTAGGATATTGTAGGAGTAACAGGAGGAGAGTCATGACAACTATGGCACATATTCTGGGCTGATGATCTATCATCTCATCTTGGCGGTGGTGGCTGCACTAGGTGCCCTCTTTCATAGTCGTCCATAGGATAGGGATAAAAATATTAGGTGGGATGGGACAGAGATGTGAGGGGTTTTGGTGAACAAATTAATTTTCTAAATAAAATTGGGCACTCAGAACTTCCTAACCCATGAACCTTTGAGATTTTAAATATGTGCTCTGTCTTGAGATACCAAAAAAAAGTTTTTGAAAAGAACAATTGGTGTAGTATGTTGGCAACAAATTTATATGCCGGTATATATAATTTATGGGTTTGCTACAAGAATAAGAAATATGGCTAGAAATAGGGCTCTTTTAGTCCCCACACATGCATAATAACAAAATAGAGGATGGAAGTAAGTTAGTTCCCTCCTCTGTTTTGTTATTATGCGTATGTGGGGACAAAAAGGGTCCCATTTTTGGTCCAATTTCTTGTTCACCTAGCATATTCCTATAATTTATACCAACTCAAGTTATATGATGCTAATATAGGATGCTTGAATTGTCTAGGTTTCTTTTAGTGTAACATACATTTACTGATATATCCATATAAACCAAAAACTGTCGTATGCCCTAATATATGAGTATGTACATCATATACCATAAGTACAACTTAAAAATACTCTCATATACTACTTTACCTTACTTAGTTATAAAATTGGATCAAAATATT
Organism: Alisma plantago-aquatica; assembly: GCA_963693085.1. Classification (NCBI taxonomy): domain Eukaryota; kingdom Viridiplantae; phylum Streptophyta; class Magnoliopsida; order Alismatales; family Alismataceae; genus Alisma; species Alisma plantago-aquatica. The sequence goes on along the minus strand of OY856409.1, from coordinate 1,258,541,358 downwards.
ATTAAAATCGTTTTCCACACCAATTAGTCATATAAATCACATGTTGTCTCTCAAATAACCATTATTCATCTTACATAATAGCCCTTTAGGCCCAAAAATTTAATAACGAATACAATTATACATGAAACTTCGTCAAAACTTTACATATAGTAAGAACATTGCACATTAGGATTTGGACAAAAATCTCAAATCATTTCATGGCCAATCAATGGGTGAAATTCCCAAAATACCCTTATTAGGGTTTAGATCAAAATCATAGACATCAAATTGAATAATAAAGATCAAGACTTGAAATCAAGTTACATATATTAAATATATTCTTACTATATATAATCATGAATTTCTAAAGTCCTTTGCTATTTTTATCTCACAAAACCTTAAGAATGATATAGTTCTTAGTGCACAAAATATTAGATCCTTAATCATTGAAATCATGTGTGAAAACATTTTTAGATAATAATACATCAAAAACCCTTTCCAAAGATACTTTACACACCCGAAACGAACATTAAAGATAAAAGATATGACTTTTCTAATAATTACCTCTTTAGCATGCTCCCAGCCCTCCAAAATAGATCTGATGGCTGTCGTGGGGAGACGTCACCACATCTAGGCTCCAAGGGTTTGATCCAATTGACCTGTGCGCTCTTGGGTGTGACACTCTAATTTATAGAGTCTGTCAACACTGCCACGCGGGTTGGTCTCTGGCGAGATCTCCCTCGGCTGGAGGTCGCCTCCACGTGATCTAAAGCTTTTGGGAGCTTTGTCTCATCCTCTTTGACTTGGGTGTCCCTTTCACTATGAACCCGATCATCTAGAACAAAGATCCCAGATTCCTTCTCCAGAATCTCTGCCACCCAGCCTTCTTCCCTAATTTTCTACTGTCTCTCTCATGGCCTCTCTCCCATACCCTATCATTGGCTTTTGAAACAATCGAGGTTCCAAAATCTGGGGATTTATATCCAATTTCTCCGCTTGAAATTGGATGAAGGTTCGATCCCCTATTTATTTGTGCACAGAGTCACTAGTCCGTGATGGATTGGGAGTTCCAACTGCCATTCATTTATTTATTTATTTTAAAGAAAAAATTCATTATAAAGAAATATTTTCTTAGACCACATCGGGACTCCATTTGATCTGAAATTTTGGGGTCACAAGTATATTGTCATTATATTTTTAGGGATAAGATTTTAGATCAAAACTCATTGGATAAATACTCCACAATTATCTTTTAGGTAAATAATAGGTTATTAAAAATTTAATTACCTAGTTTGCTAGAAAACTCAAAATTATTTCAAATTTCTTCCACTATATTATATTCTAATTATTCATCTACTAGACATGTTTTGAGAATTTATTATGAGCACTAAATTCTTCATTCCAAATTTGGACTTCAACGACCTATTTGTAAAACCTAATCGGGCCAATTGAACTAGATTTGGGCTCTGGGGCACATGGACCATTCCTTAGTCTTTCAAAGGGTCATGAGCATAATCATATCCTCAACCATGAAACTAAAGTGCAAAACACAATAATCTTCCAATGGAATCTTCCTTGTGTTTTTTTTTGGTGAACCGAGCTCCTTGTATTACTATTTTTGTGTTTTTGGTGTTACATACAAGTATAGCTATCCATATGACAGGAAAAGCTATTTACAGCAAAAAAGGAAAACAGAACCACTAAGAACTGATATCCGGCACCAGTAGGAGAAAAAGAAGAACAAAAGGGAACCATCCATGGATGCCCACCAAAGGTATGGAGAACCCGAACAGCTGAGCCATCAAAACAGGGTAAGAGACCAGAAATCTGCAGCAGCAAACAACAGAAACAACAGCAAAGAACCCTGCTCAACCTTTGAGAGAACGAACATCTTTCAGAACTAGCTCCCAAATAGAAAACCACCCATTCTCTCTACATGAAAGCCCAACAAAGGTTTCGAGAACCCGAGCAGCTGAGCTATCAAAATAGGGCAAGAGACCTGAAAACTGCAGCAGCAAACAGCAGAAACATCAGAAAAGAAACCTGCTCAACCTTCGAGAGAACGGACATCTTTCAGAACTAGCTCCCAAATAGAAAACCATTCATTCTCTCTATTTGAATGGACTCTGAAGTTTCTTTCCTTCCAGATCCAATACAAAATGCAAAGAGCAATAAGATGGTTCCTCTTGGAAGTGCAGCCAGCTCGATCACTGCAGGAGATCAGTTTAACAGGGAAATTCAAGCAAGACATAGCTTTATCCCAAATTAAGCAAGAAAAGCTGCACTTGAACATACAATGTGACGTATCTTCCTCACTCATTTTGCAAAGGAAGCAATAGGAAGGAGTAGAGATACCCATTCTTCTAATATAATTAGTAGTGAGCAATTTATCATGCCCCACTTTCCAAGCATGAATAGCAAATCTGCTAGGAGCTTTAAACCGCCAAAGCCATTTGAAGAAGACATTAGGCACACTCCTAGAACGAACAACCTCCCAAATGTCCTTAAATCTGATGGAGGACATCCCATTAAAATTAATGATATCAGGACCAGTTAAAGGCTTATCAAGCGAAACCAGAAGATCATACAAATTCTTGTGAAGTTTGGAATCATTAAGAATCCACATACCATCTGCTATCAAACAAGAAACTTTACATAGAGGATGCATACCTAATTTAATAATACTTTTCCTGCCTAACACATCCAGCACAAAACGACCATTAGGGAGCCAAGGATCACCCCAAAATAAAGTATGATTACCATCACCAATTCTGAAACTGATATGTGATTTCAGAAAATCCCTTTCCTTGATAATTCTATTTACAAGCCAGGAGTAACTGTCATTATCATTTATAGTCCAGTAAGTATTTTTATTGAAATACTTCTCGTGAACCAACTTTATCCATAGAGAGTCCGCTTTTCTTGCTAGATTCCAAGCATGATGAATGATAGAGGAAAAATTGATATCTCTAATAGAATGAATATTTAAACCCCCTTCATCCTTGGGCTTTGTAATGGAAGACCATTTGATCAAGTGAACATTAGAATGATTTTCAGAACAGCCCCAAATGAAATCCCTGATGAGCTTCTCGATATCATCAATAACTGAACTTCGGAGAGGAAAACAATTAGACCAGTAAAGACTAATAGAGGACAAGGTTGATTGAGCTAATTCAACCCTACCCGCCATAGATAACTATTTTGCCTTCCACCCATCGAGTCTGGTTTTGATTTTATCCAGGAGAGGACCACAGTGCTTCCTTCTTAATTTCCCAACAAACAAAGGAATCCCAAGATAGCTTTGCCCAATGTAACCTTCCTTAATACCCAGAATGTTAATAAAGTTTTCTTTCTTAACTCCCTCACTAAAGATGATCGAACTCTTGTCAATGTTGCATTTTAGACCAGTAATCGAATAAAAATCATCAAGAATATTTTTGAGAGTATGAGCACTATCTTCATCAGCTTCCATGAAGACCAAAAGATCATCAGCAAAGATTAAGTGAGAAATATCCAGATTCCTAGAAGCGCGGAGAGGTTTAAAATCAACATTTTTAACAGCCTTTTCTAATAACATAGAGAAGACCTGCATCACCAAGACAAAGAGCTGAGGGGCAAGAGGATCACCTTGCCTGATACCATTACTAGGTTTGAAAGAATTGGTAACCTCCCCATTAACCAAGACCTCATAAGAAATAGTTTTGAAGATCTCCTTTAACCAAATGACCCAACAGTGGGGAAAGTCCATAAGCTCGAGAATACGAAATAAGGAACTCCAAGAAACAGAATCATACGCCTTAGAAATATCCAATTTGAGACAAATTTTGTGTTTACCCCCTTTTTTATTAAAGTCATGAATGATCTCATTGCTCAGCTGAATAGCATCCTGTATACTACGCCCTTTGATGAAAGCACATTGATTAGGACTAACAATAGAAGAGATGACTCCTTGAAGCCTATTACTTAGAATCTTCGTAATAATCTTGAGAGTAACATTGCAAAGAGTAATCGGTCTCCAATTTTTGAGATTGAGAGAATCCTTAGACTTAGGAATCAAGGAAATAAAAGTTTTGTTGGTCTTTTTAAGCAACCTGCCAGTTCTGAAAAAATGGAAAATGCCTTCAATAACATCCACTCCAATAACATCCCAGCAGCTCCTAAAGAACATACCATTATAACCATCAGGTCCCAGACATTTGTCAGTATTAAGAGACTTCACAATATCCTCACTTTATACTTAATTTGAAAACCTAAACTAGGTGTAGGGCTCACAATCTAGTAACCAAACTCATCATATTGTATCTATTATTCTACTCTAATTATCCGCTCATAGCATAAATTAAATGTCAAATTCTCAGACTTCATGGATTACAGAACTGTTCCAAATGCACAAAAAGACTTTTCTCCATTCTTTTTCCCTTAAATCCAAATATCATGAAAATTGGATGGGTCCTTTTAAATCAATCGTATATTTATTTCATTAGTAACTTAATCATGTTCTTTATAAGTTCTGAAAATTAGATGTGTGACAGAAGATAATGCGCTTTGTTACCGTGATACCAATCAACATGTTCTATTATACTTTTAATAACGATAAAATGCTTAATATGATGATTAGAGTTACATTTAATGTCTACTTAAGGATTTTCTTAGTATTATGTTCAAGATGATGGGAATTAGGGTTTTGAGGCATAACCCTAATGCCCTCCATAAACCAAGCAAAACCTAAAACCTAGATCATGACCAAAGTTATGTTTAATCTGAATAATGTGAATACATAATGCCACATATATAATATGCATGCATGCAGATAATGTTTATTGAATGATTGATTGCTTGGATCTGTTGATTAGATTTCTCACACATTCTTGAAGTATACTGCATGGTTCTACATAAGGTGTGTGGTTGTGATTATGAATACTCACATATATCAACTTCTAATGTCTTTTGAGGTTTCTCGAATTATGATAAAAATAACATGTTGGATGATTATTTATTTCATGCAAACTATAAGGCCCATAAGAGTATCACATAAAGTAAAGTCTGATAATCTTAATCTATGGTTACACCTAGCAGGAGGTAGTTCACTTAAGTCCAATGGTGGATAGAGAAAGGTGATTACACCCAAGGTTGTAATAAGCTCACTTTTTAGTATCCTCCAATTAAGGAAGGATCCTAAAGTTGAGAGACACTAACTAAAATTCACAAGATCCAGATTTAACCAAATCACAAACAATACATAAGAATTTCCATTATTTCACAAATGTTGTTTCATGATATAAATGATAATCCTCTAGAGTGACATGAATTTTAGAATGGAGCTAATTCATATTGTAAAAGGTATCTAACTAATCCTTCATTACTTAGCTTTAATGTCTTTGGTGAATTTCATATGATTCATCAGGTTTTAATACCTTCATATATTACACCTACATAAAACAATGTGACGTAAAGCATGGATCAATATATTACTATACTATGTATGTGGGGTGCATATAAAACATGTGCTTGCATGTAACAACATAAACAATCATAACAACAATAATAATTATATAATTGAACATGCATTTTCTTTTCTAACTTATGGACCCTTCATTTCACTCTCTGTGGTGTGCCCTCAGTTCTGGGGAGCCTTTTTATAAGGAACCCTCTCTTTAGAGTTTGGTCCCTGTATTGGACTATCATAACATTCCCCACCTGAGCTTGATTTTGTACAAAGACGACCTTCCTTTTCAGGCTTGGCCTGAGGTGATCGTCCTTTCTGGGCTTGATCATACGTCATTCCCATAATGACTTCATTCATGCCATACTCTTTAACTCATCAAAAATAACTATTTATTATTCCAGCAAGTTATATTTATATAAGAAGATACTCATAATGACATTATAGATTGTAGGAAGTAAATAAAAATCAAGAAGTTTAATTGCAATCCATTTGGGAAACTTCGTGTAACCAAGGAAGTCGTTTAAGGAGAGTATCCATAGGCATAACAATTATAAAATAGATACCCGAATTGGAAGAAGTATCCATGTTTTTGGAACGCCTGTTACGATAATAACGGGAATCAGGACAACAAAGATGTCAATGGTGGAAGTGCCAACGACAGTAGAAATGGTAGTGATGATAATGCTAAGAGTAGGAGCCTGGAGCAGAAACATATGGTCTCTTGGAGTGGGCATTCATTTCTCTCCACCTGTGAGTTTCCGATGGACAGATTCAGTTACATATAGATTCATCAGAGAGAGGACAAAAAATCACATAAATATATTGTCTATCATCCACCACGAAGAGACACAGTAGTTATGGGATTGTCCATCCCAGTAGATGCATCTTTAAAGGAAACCACTTTAGTAAATATATACTTAGTTATTTTGGGCCACACAAAAAAGGAATATTTTTAACATTTTTCCACTTGGTCCAAAATGTCATGGCAATAATATTTATTTATTTTCTATTGATACTCAACATAAACACCTCTATATAAGTGAATAAGTTATGAGTCATTGCGGTCGATACCCAATAAGTGAGCACTCCCTTCTATGAACTACAACATCTAAATATCTTATATGTAGTGAGATAAAATTTATGAATAGGTTGACCTCAAACCTATTCCTTGGTACAACTTGATGTCAGAACTGACATTCTATTATAACTAGTATGAAATAGAAATAGTGAGTTAGATATGTGATCATATAATAAATATTACATTGTCAAATCACATAAACTATTACATATCAAATGACTTTTTGAGATCCATATTTTTTACATGAGATGTATACAATCCTGGAGCAAGTCCTTTTATAAGAGGATCTGAAATCATATATTGTTTACTAATGTGATAAATCATTATTATCTTGTTATCAAATCGTTCATTAACAACATAGAGATTTATTTCTATGTTTCTACATCCTATCGTTCTTTTATCATTATTAGCAAACGTAATTGCAACTTCATTATCATAGTATATCTGTATTGACTTATGAATTAAGTCAACAACTTTAAGTTCTTGTACCATATTCTTAAGACACATTGCATGTGATGATATTTCATGACAAGATATAAGCTCAACTTCCACGTTGGATGAAGTTGTAGTCTTTTGCTTGATACTCTGTCATGATACTGCACCATCAACCAGTAGGAATATATATCCTATTGTAGACTTTTTCTATCTAGACACCAAACAAAATCTGCATATAAATATCATGTGACCTCAAGGTGGTTTGTCCTTTTATTTGTAAGCATGTGATCCTTTATCCCGTATAGGTAGCTCATCACCTTCTTGATGACTCTCCAATGGTCAATGCCCGAGTTACTTTGGTAACGACCAAGCATGCCAGTAGAAAAAGCAATGTCAGGTCACGTGCATATTTCGAGATATTATAAGCTTCCAACTGCATATGCATTTGTATTTTCCTCGTCTCATTCCTTTTAGTATCATTACTAGGACATTGCTTGGTGTTAAATTTATCTCCTTTAACTATAGGCACATGTCCAGGTGAACAATTTTTTATTTCATATATCTCCAAAACTTGAGATATATAAGCCTTCTGGGATATTTTAAGTATGCTTTTAGTTCGATCTCTATAAATCTCCATACTGAGTACATACACAGGTTCACCCATATCTTTCATCTAAAAATTATAAGAAAAAAACACTTTGGTTTCATGTAATATGCTCAAGTTATTACTTACTAGTAGAATGTCAACTAAATAAAGAATCAATATTATAAACTTATTCCCACTGACCTTGAGGCATGTACACCTATCAACAATAATAGGTTTAAACTCAAAAGTTGATATAATGGTGTCAAACTTTATATACCATTGTCGGGATGCTTGTTTAAGTCCATAAATTGATTTCTTTAGTTTACAAACCATATGACTTCTACTATCATCAATGAAACATTCTAGTTGTTCCATATAGACTTCTTCAGATAAATCCCTATTCAAAATTGTCATTTTCACATCAATTTGGTGTATCTCAAGATCAAAATGAGCCACCAAGGCCATGAATAATCTAAAGCAGTCCTTTGATGAGACTGGAGGAAATGTCTCTTTGTAATCAATGCCTTTCCTTTTTTTGAAACCCTTTAGAAGTAATCTAGCCTTGTATCTTTCAATTTCATCATTTGAGTTCCTTTTGGTCTGAAAGACCCATTTGTAACCAATAGGTTTAATACTCTTTGGCACAGATACAAGGTCCCATACTTGATTCTTATCCATGGATGCTAGTTCCTCCAACATGGCATCAAGCAAGTTGGAGGAATTTTCACAATCCATTCCTTGTGAAAAAGATAAGGGATAAATATCTTTGAAGTCTATATTTGGCTCTTGACGGTATACAACATTGTCAGACAATATGGCATACCTCCGTGATCTTATGTGTCTTCTTAATTCAATATTAGGATCTACAATTTCTATAGGCTCTTCAGATTGTTCTCCGTCATGAGTATGATCAATTTGTTCATTTACAACCTGACTACGAGCGTGATCTCCTTCTATTGGACCATTCTCTTAACAATTGCTCATGGGAATAATAATTGGATAGCCTATACATCTTTGACTAGGTGTAGTTTTAAGAGAACTATCTTGCATTTCATCAAAGGATATATTCTGAATTAGGTCATTCCCACTAAGATGATGATCCTTCAAAAATATATCCTTTCCCGTATAAACTATTTTTCGTGGGTGAGATGGACAATAAAGTTTATATCCCTTTGACCTTTTTGGATAAACAATAAAGAAACCACTAGTGGTTCTTGGGTCATATGCCTTCTCATGTGGATTGTAGATTCTATCTTCTGCACGACATCCCCATATGTACATATAGTTCAAGGAGGGATTCATTCATGTCCATAATTCATATGGAGTTTTCTAGATAGACTTGCTAGGAACCTTATTTAATACATGTACTACCGTTTTTAAAGCCTCACCCCATATTGTAGAAGGAAAGGATGAATTACAAATCATTGCACAAACTATTTCCTTTAATGTTCGATTCCTTATTTCAGCTACAATACCCTCTTCTTGAAGGAAATGTACAAATGGTCCCTTTCTTTGTCCAATCTCAGTTATCCTTCTATAATATTCACCTCCCCTATCTGATCTGACTATCTTAATAACTTTGCCTAATTGTTTCTCTACTTCAACATTAAAGTACTTAAAGTCTTAAAAAACCTCACTTTTGTCATTTAATAAGTAGAGGAACATATATCATGAATAATCATAAAGGTTTCAAAATACTTTACCCCTATAAAATAAGGTGAAAAAGGTCCACAAATATTCATGTGCATTATTTCTATTGTTCCATTACTCCTCTTAGAACCCTTTTTAGAAGTGTTTGTTTACTTAGCCTTTATCCATTCAACACATGTTCCAAATTTAGTAAAGTCTAAGGGCCCTAACATTCCCTCCTTTACTAATCTTTGGATTGTTTATTTAGAAATATGTCCCAACATTCGGTGCAAAAAAAGTGATGATCGCTCATCAAACAATGCGTGTTTATTACCAATAACATTATGTTGAACTGTAAAAGATTTCTCATAATGAAGGATTCATTTAACTTGGTAAATATCATTTATTAAACACAAGTATCAATTAAATTAGAGTTTTTATACAATGATAATTGTCCACTTTGAAGAATGAAACTATAGTTTAATTTATCTAATCTAGAAATAGAGATTAACTTTCTACTATAGTTTGGTACATAAAAAGTATTTTCTAAGTCCGACAACTTTTTATTATTAAGGATTAATCTACATGTGCCAACATTTTTTACACGAGAGCCCGATTTATTTCCTGAATAAATGACTTTTTCACACTATGTTGGTTTCCTTTAGTTCAAAAATCCATGTGTATTGGAAATATACAAGGTGGCATCGGAGTCAAGCTACCAACTATATAATAGAACATTTATAAGATGACATTCCATACGAAACAAGAGACAATATACCTTTCTTTTCCAACCATTTCTTGTACTTGAAGCACTCTTTTTTAGCATGTCCTTTCTTATGACATAAGAAGCATTTCATGTTAGCCTTGCTTTTCCTGGCCTTGCCATCACCTGTATTAGACACTCCACCTGAGATAGGAGTAGTTCCCTTCATTTTTCCTATACCCTTGCGGATATACTTGTCTTGGGTGCTTAAATATATAGTAGGAACTCCTTCATTCTTAAGTATCCCTTCTTCTTAAATACACATTGCCAATAAATCATTTATTGATCATTCTTCCTTTTGTGTGTTGTAAGAGACCTTGAATGATCGTTACTGACTATGCAAGAAAGTCAAAATAAAATAAATAAGAAATGCATCAGAGATAACTCCATCGCATTGAGTTGTGCGACAATATCTCTCATCTCTATGATGTATTTACGGATCCCACAAGAGCTATTGTACTTCATAGAGCACATCTTGGCCATTAATGTGTTGGCCCTAAACTTACTAGAAGAAACATATGCTCCTCCACTGCTTTTAGAAAATATTTTGCAAATTCAGTAGTAGGAATAGACCGCCTAATATGGTTTTCCACATGTACTTATATAAGTAATGAACTAAGTCTATTAGAACGATCCCACTTATCATAATTGACTTTTTCAGCAGTACTGCTTCCTCTGTCAGTGGTTTTATTTTTTCTACTCAGAAAGCTAAGTCTAAGTCCATACACCACAATGTAAACATGATATTTTCTTTCCATTCAGTAAAGTTTGAACCATTCAGATTTAAAATGTTGTTATTTTCACCATACAAATATGAGCAAATAACTGCAATAATAAAAAATTTAACATTAAAATCACAACTGAAATATAAAAGTAAAATTTGAGGTCTACTTTATTTACTTTTATGATATGAATCATAAGTAGTCATTGCAAATTATCTTTGGATGAATTTGTAGTACTGAATAAGATTCAAATATAATGTGGGTTAATTCACTCATAAAATGTAGAAATGACATATGCGTTTAGAATAATAGAAATATGTTGTCTTTGGACAAATCATGTTATATATCTAAATGCATATCCGAATTAACTTGTTGTGCTTAATACCGACAAAATAATACACCTTTGGATGCTAATCATTCATGTCAGAGAAAAACAAATCTGATTTTACTTGGTCTTCTTCATATGAATAATTTCTTAACGCAATATTAGGCTTACTTTGGTAAGGCATTACATATATTCATGGTTAAGAAGTTTATTCACTGACACCTTAAATAAAGTGTGCAACAAACTTAACATAACGTAGCATCAGTTAAGATATACATATGCATAGGAGATGAATAGTAATACATGACCAAAATAAATGATTGTCATATTATCCAGAATATGAGCATCTGAATGAACACATAAAAAACAAACAATAATATATGTTGAAACAACCCAGATGCAATCCATAAGCACTGATGGTGCTTCTTTCAATTAACAATACAACCGTTGTAAATTTAGTTTTGGGATAGAGTTTGTTCTTCCTGCAACCATTTGATGTTGCCCAATTTATAAATATACATTTTATTACCAAAGGCAACAATAATCATGCGTACTATTACTTATGCATTAATAAGTCAGTTTTTTACCAAACGTTCCGAGTTGCTTCACGCTCTTAATAAAGAAGAGATGCATACACATGATGTATTAACCCAATTGAAGATCAAAATCTCAAGGCACCCATCCGATCCTATAAAGACAATCACCGCACAACGCTTAAAAAAATAATCGATGCACTCGACACCATTATGTCCAGAAGTACGAGAACTTCACCGATCAAAGTAAAAGAGATGTTAATACCGACAGTGAATATTGACAGTAGTCCGTCAGACAAATACTACTGATTGCCATATTCATTCATTATTTAAATTCTAAAATAAAACAACCACCGAGCATGAACCCTAACCTGTCTCTTGATACCAGATATTAAAAAATACACAGCCGAAGAAGAAGTATCCATGCATTTGGAACGCCTACTGCGATAACAACGCGAAACAACAAAGATGTCAACGGTGGTAGTGCCAGTGGCAGCCGAAACAGCAGTGACAATAACGTAAAGAGCAGAATTCTGGAGCGAAAGCGTATGGTTTGCGAGAGCAGGCGTTCGTTTCTCTCCCCTTGTGAGTCTCCGACGAACATAATCAGTTACAGATGGATTCATTGGAGGACAAAAAACCCATATAAACATAGTGTCTCTCATTCACTATGAAGAGACACTGTAGTTAGGGGACTGTCCATCTCAATAGACGCATCTTGAAAGAAAATACTAAACAAATATATACATAATTATTTTAAATCACACTAAAAAGGAATATTATTAATAATGACCATGTATCTTTTGGAGAACCATGCAGAAACCATCCAGTCTTACTTTAAGCATATCATCCAATCAAACAAACACAGAAGAATTAAAGCAATTTAACATTTAATATACATGTATCGAAATCATAAAGTACCACCATCATATTGTTCAGATTTAACCCTACTTGGATCCTAATTTTGGATGTAAAGTAGCCTCGGGTTTAACCCAAGCCAAACCCTGTGGTTACGGCGGGCTGGACTCGACCGATGACGGACTCCTGGCCCGCGTGGGTGCCCCGATGACGGGGACGATGACCGCGACCACGACTAGGCCGCACAGCCTTATTTATACCTGTATCACGAATGCTGCCAAAGACTTTGCTCAGGGTAAGCCTTGAGAAGAGACGTCATAGCTGTGTTGCCGTAAGAAACATTCATTGACAGGAAACGGTAACATCCTGCTCACGGCATTGTATACCCCGATGGAGACAAGAACCGGAGGAGGGCCCAAACTATACGGTTGCCACCACGCTTCCTCATAACCGCGTTTTGGATCTCGATTGCCGCAGCGTATTAAAACGACCCATCCCGTGCCTGAAGCACAACCTAGAGCCGAAAACGCTACACACCACAGACCATTCAGTCACCGAAGCTCCACTTGAACCCCTCCTCCCCCTTTCTAGTTGTTCGTCTGGAAGCAGGCCGTCTAGGAGTCAACCCATGGGGAACTGCTTCGCTACCAAGCCGTACGCGGTGCACCCGGCGTTTGATCCGTCGGTCGACGTCGTTGCACATGAAGGGTACAGAATCAAAGTCCGGATGACAGCCGACGAGTTCAAGGAGCTGGCGGAGAGGACGGCCACTGAAGGAGTGATGGTAGGAGACGGAGCGGCGGGTGAGCAGTTGCTGGGACGGGCTGTGATCGATGGTTGCAAGCAAGGCAGGTGGCAGGCGGTATGCGTCGGAGCCGCCGCGGAGGTGGAAGATGAGGAGGTCGACGGCCGCCGTGTCGGCGCAGATGCGGGTAATAGTACGCCGGCTCTTCCGTCAATCTCCGAGGCGGACTAGTCAGATTTGAGAGTGGTGCCAATTGTACAGTAAATAATCAAGGTCCCGCTATAGTTGTGGCTCTTGATTGCTGTTTACGTTTCCAGTTGTATCAATGATGAAGGGTCAAGCTAGTTGATAGTAGTGCTTGATTTCTCTTGATTTCTAACTAGATTGATCTTCACACTAATTTTGTATAGAACAAATGTTTTCTCGATTCATAATTGGCCAACACATTTCTCGGCGTTCGGCAGGTCAATGTCCCTTGCCGTTACTAATTAAGTCATGGAATTGCTCACATCCTTATTATACATATGAAGTGATGAAGGCATCTCCTTTCACATTATATCCATAAATCATCCTTTATCTGACGTCGACTGCATAGTGCAACGCGATATTTCTTTTGTTGATCTTTCCTGTCGCCAGTGGCATGCTTATATAGTCTACTTGTAATATGATAGTCAAAATTTGAAACAAAAAATATGCTAAGGAAGAAATGCATCATCCCTCACCCGCGAAGCAACACCCATCACTTTTTCTACAAAATGTGGCACAACAGCAATGGTAGAATTTCCCGCGACTAGTACGTCAACGTGACAACCATCATATAATGTTCTGTAGTGCACGCTATAAAACTGAAATGGGACCCAATAAATTAAGATTCTAGGCAGCCAAACATTTGTTTCAGTTAACATCAAACCATCAAAAACAGTTTCCTTCTTCAAAGAAACAAAGATAGGCTGTCTACGGACTGATGTGGGTCGGGAATGCAGGTGTGTAAACAAGTACATAGCAGCTACTTCTCTTTTTATTTTTAGAAGGTGGATTTTGGAGGCCAAAGTTTTGCATTCTAATCGACTCTCTTACAAAATCATTATAAATACTTCCTATGCTACACGTTACTGTGTGGTTTGCGGGAATTTAAAGTTTTAAGATATTTTGGACGTTGTGTCGTATAGGCTCTAGTACTTAGTTGACAGATAAATTCGCAGCTTTGAACATTAAAGAATGTTAAGATGGGTCATTATTATTAACGCCAGTACCCTCCACACAGCATGGGACTGCGCACGCAACATGGAAACGGTTAAATTGCAGTCGACTTACTTGTTTACAAAATATCAAATATCTTAAACTATGTCTTTTCCTCTCCAAACTCCCCGTCTCAAAATGTGGATACTTCTTCCTTCTCTTATACGCTTTTACCGCGTATTTACAAACGCTACACCTCAATTTCTATAAATTAAACTGACCTTTAGCAATGACATCAGTTGATTGTGTCATAATCATTTTTTAGGTTAGTACTTATATAATATTATATATATATTCTTGACATTTAGCTTAGTTGGTTATGTCTGCGGTTTGTGAAGCACATGTTGCGGGATGAAAGCACATCAGATCCCTTTGAGACACCACAGGTAGGGATTAAAAAACCTTTTATGTATACTATTCATTGTTCTCTTTTGTGATTACCTTAACAGTGGTGAAATTCTCCAAATCATCTTTTTATAATAGTATATATAATAATAATATATAATATTATATATATAATAATAATATTATATATTATATATATAATAATATATAATGTTAACACTTTTACATTATATAATATAAAAATTTAAAAAATAACAAGAAGTGATGTCCCTTGTTATCTCATTTTTTAAAGAGACTATCTTATTATTCCTACCCTCCTCGTGCAGGTAAAATCAGCACCAAAATATATCATCTTCCACTCACCCTGTTTACACAGAACAACATCTAACAAAGAGAAACAAAACCATTTATGGACGTATACTCCTATAAAACAACTAAGTGTTTGTATACTTGGAGCATGTTTGATTTGCTGCATTTGGTTAGATTTGCAGGAATGCAGCATTTATCAAATCCCTGTATCGGTGAATTTCTGACTATGAAAGTTCTTACAGCACATACTTTACGTTTGGTATGCCTGCACTTCGGTCACGGACACGGGGCAGTTGGCGGTGTTTTATCACCCAGCAACAGCGTGAGAGCATGGACGACTGGAGCTCGTCGCCCAACAGATTTGAAATGGACAGAGCTGTCCCGCACTTACTGCTCGTCTCTGAAATGCAGGATTGATCTTATTTCTCTACTTCTGTAAACCAAACACCAAACGTATTTCCCCCATGCTGGATCATGGGATACAATCCAATTCAGTCAAACACGGCAAACCAAACGTCCCCTTGATATAAATATTTTGTGTCTATCCTTTTTCCGGAATATTCATGCCTTTTCCAAATGTATCATTGATAAAGGCTTAGCTAGTTGACGTTCGTGATTTATATTGATTTCTAATATGATTTATCTTAGACGCACTAATTTGGTATAGAATAAATGTTTTCATCATTCATTGGTCAACAAATCTCTCGGCGGTCGACTGGTCCACGTTCCTTTCCGTTGATAAGTCGTGGATTATAGCTCACGTGCTACTATCATGTTTGTAAAGCTGATAACGAAGGCTTGGTTTCTTTAGTAGCTATAGCTTACTTTGCAGTTATATCCGTAAATCTTGTTTTGTTTAACGTCGATTGCATACTGAAATGCTATATTTCTTCTGTTGATGTCGCCTATCGCCGTTAGCATGCTTTAGGGGCTGTTTGGGCGCCCCATTTGTGATTACTGTAGTAATCAACAAGTCAAGGGATTCTGATTACCTACTTGACAAATCCCATGATTCAAAATTACATTGTTTGGATGAGTATTGATTCATAAATGCAGTAATTACAAATACCGCATTCTCAATTACATTGTTTGGCAAATGTGTATGTGTATTTGAAATGCAGCATTTTTTTTCTTCTTTTTCATAACTACAGATTTAACGAGCTGGTAAATTGGGTCGCACAGTGAGTGCAACGTGATTCAAAATTTCGTCCAATGTAGTACATATACATGGTATACATACAAAACCCAATACATACATATTATTTGCACATTTTTTTACATAGAAACATGGCATGAGACGTCCATATTCAGATTTCCTGTTGATGTGCAACAAATAACAAAAAAAATACAAAACGTGCCATTCACATACAAGCCATTGATATCCATCACCTGCTGATGTGCAACCAAATTAATAAAGCCATACAAAAAGTTGAAAATTCTAACATAAAGCACAGTACATGCTTGAATATTGTGACCACGTCAAAACCTTCAACATAAGCACATGTTTAAGTTGCATACAAAACGAGATCAAATATTCACTGCCTACAAGTTCACACTACTACATGCTTGAATGTGCGACCCACTGCCTACACGACCATGTCGATAATAGCTATTTTGAAACAACACAAATGAACAACAGCAGACAAGCATACGATCTTCCTGAAAGAATAGAAAAAATCAGACCAAAACAGACAGATATATGCCAAAACATTTCACAAATAATATACACAAGCACCATAAAACCACCACAGCAACACCAGCAACCAACACCCAACCCCGCAGCACCCACAACACCACCACAGCTCCACCGCTAAGTTCCACCAACAGCCACCCAGCAACAAAATCCACCAACAGCCACCCAGCAACACCATCGACATCCACCAACAGCCACCAAGCAACACCACCACTTACACACCATCGACATCCACCAACAGCCACCAAGCAACACCACCACTTACACACCACCACCATCCACCCAACAACAACACCACCATCATCCACCAACAGCCACTGCCTACTCCTGCATAAGAAACACATGCACATCAGCACTCCCACCCACCAGCCAACATCCACCACCACCACCAGCCCACACCATCAGCCACCACCAACACCTGCACATAACAACAACCCAACCCACCAACAGTAACCCAGCCACCACCCGATCAGCAGCAACATAAACAATAAAAACACTTGTAGCAGTAGCATACCTAGATGCATTTAGCCGCAATTGTTGTGCATCTTCACTAAAAGCACCTGCAGTTTGATAAAAGATGTGGGAGCACATATCAGTAATAATACTATAGCAGAAGACACCATTAGATCAAGTTATAATAAAAGATCAACACGAATCATACCTAGATTAACATGAGAATCATCTCTTTCTTTCTCTCCATAGGAAGAGACTTCAATAGAGAGAACTGTTTTTCATTGTCCTTGAACCACATGCATGCCTTCATCTTCTGGAAATCATCAAATCTGTCAACAGCAAACACCTCCTCATACACAGCCTTTGGGTCAACACCTTTTGGATCCGATGAGGCCTTCATGTAGTCAACAAAACTGGAAGCCATCTTGTCCACAACAACATCAATTGAAGTACCACCTCCCTTCTTCCTTGAGGGTGTACGTTCGGTTGACGGCTTCTTTCTTTTTTTCATTTGAGCTGGTAGATATTGTATCATCATCCATGCTTTCCGTATCCATCTCATCTCATCCACCGACTCCAAGTCCATCACCTCATTCGCTTCAGCAGCCGTTTCTGCACCTTGTCCAGTGGCTCTATCCTTTGCGCACAAGTCCACAATGTCATCCCAGTTTGGAATGACCTTCCAGTGGTATCTCTTGGCATCCTCATGTGACTATTAAATAAAGTTATGTTAATAGATACAAAAAATAGTTTTGAGTTTATATGGTGAAAGGTTGAAAAGTTAAAGACAAAATATACCTTGATGTACTCATTCCAAGCATCCTCATTATCCACACTGACCATTTGTTTTGTGCCGTCCCAATTAAATCCGCTTTGTGCGAGAATATCACTAACATCTGCATAGATCTTCTTCCATGTTCTCACACAGTTTCTCACATTAGCGACTGTGAGTTCAGTGTGAAATGTGCTATTGATTGACATTGCAGCTGTATTTAGGGCAACTGTTTTCCACCCATTATCTCCCTTACGACCTAGACTTCGTTGATCTCTTAGGATATTAGCTAAAGCCCTTTCTTTGGCTAAGTCCCAACGGAAGTAGTCATTTTTTGATGTAGTCTTTTCCTTCCCTTTTTTTGAAGCCATTCCAAATACGTTCTAATACATATGAAAAGATAAAATATGAACTACAAATACGTTCTAATACATATGAAAAGATAAAACATGAACTAGAAATAAGTTCTTATACACATGAAAAGATAAAACATCAAACAGTCCCTCTTTGTAGATAGTCTTCAAACATGCCTTGTGCTAAAGCATCTCAAAATCCTGTCCACTGACCAGTCACCTCTACATGTGTAATTAGCCCATCAACAACTGTTTGTGCCATGATCTCCCTATCCACTTCATCAAGAATTCTTCTATGTTGGGCTTCTAGCACAGGATCATCTTATTTCTCAAGTAGGATATAGTTGTGTAGCATACAACAACTATTTATTATCCTCACTTGTGTCTTGAGGCCAAAAAAGGAGCTTGTCCTTAAAACACTCCATCTACTCTTTAATAGTCCAAAGGCTCTCTCGATTACGTTTCTGGCACTAGAGTGGCGGAGATTGAATAGCTCCTTATAATTCTGTGACCTATTCCCCACCCACTCATTCAGGTGATACCTTGCTCCTCGATATGGTGCAAGGAACCCTGGACCATTCGTGTATCCCGCATCCACAAGATAATACTTTCCTACACCATAATCATCACAAATTATAAGTCATGTAATTATTTTATATCATAATTATATAAGAACTTTAGACAAAAATATTTACCAGTTGGAATGCAAAGATTGTCCTTTGTAGACAACGCATTTCTCAAAACTCTGGAATCAGCTGTAGAACCCTCCCAACCCGGAAGTGCGTATACGAACATCATGTTGGGATCACAGACCCCCAACATGTTTGTGGTTATGATTCCTTTCCTATTGCGATAGGAAGGTTGCTTCTCGACTGGAACTCTTAGAGGAATGTGAGTTCCATCTAGTGCACCAAGACAGTCCTAGTTAAACAAAAGAAAAGTTACCACTTGTAAGAAAAAAGTACGCGTGTATTTATATTTAAGTAATATTGTAATAAATATATATACCTCAAACCACTTCCATCTCAAGACATCAGTCCCATTGAGAGTGCAGTCATGTAGTTTAATATATTCTTTTCTCACTCTCATAACGGCGCAAAGGACTGCTTGAAACTGTCTACTAATCGTCTCCTTGGACCTATGATAATGAAACCTTACTACCCGGTACTTGAGACTGTGAGATAGGATGTGCAAGAACATTGCAATGGCTTCTTCAACTACAACATGCTTTGTGGGAACCAAACCCCCAATCCCTGTCAATACTTCACATAGCCTATGGAATCCATTTTTGCTCACTCGCAATTGTTCAACACAGTCATGATCTGTACCATTGTATAATCTATTCAAGTAGCACTTCCTTACATCATCCCAATCAGTAGGAGGATCCCTCACCATAAAAGTATCATGGTACCATGCTGCCACACTGGTCACGTTCATGCTCATAACACCAACAATGACTTTCTTTCTCTCCTTTTCATTCTCTTTCTCATCTTCCGCATCCATCATTCTCTTTCTACGAAGACGCTCTAATAACTCACTCATTCCATGTGAATCCATATCAAACACTATAAAATATTCATCAAAAGTTATTATTAGAATGGCAATTAGCAATTAGAAAGGACCATCAATAAAGAAGATAGAGCAAAGTCGGAACTAGTAATTATAGCAGGGACACTTTATGGAAAAAAGATGAGGGGATCAAAATTGGAGTGGACTACCCCTGCCTCCATGTCCTACCCTTGCACCCCCTTGCCTCCATGTCCTACCCCATGCACATAACAACCACCATCCACAACCCATACTACCACCAACCACCACCATCAACCCATAGCACCACCATTACAAAAATACAAAGTTTAATTAGAACAACAATACTTAGAACATATCAGTTTAATGTATAGTCCTACACATGTATCAACATACCATAGTAACCAACAATAAACAAGATAAAACATAGCAGTTTACCCATACAATCAACTCAAAACAAGCCAAAAATAACCAAGATAAAGAAGTAAACAAACCATCTTATTCAAAGGTACAAGAAGATCATACCTAGAACAGGAAAATGAACAAGTCCACCAAATGCCGAACTCATAGAGTCCAAAGAGGCTGCAAGGATTACCAATTGACGGTCAGTGAAAACTTGGTGCAAATAATTTCAATGAACCAAAACTATATAATGGTGCAGTGAAAGGGAAGGCATATCCATTGAAGAAGAAGAAATCTACTGACATGTAAGCTAGCTCGGTGTTGGGGTTGTTGAGTGGGCATGAGAGATTGTGTCTAAACCATTTATTTAAAGCAGCAATACTGAAAAAAAAGTTTGTAAGGTTGTGTACGTTTTGTTATTATTACCACAAACTAGGCAGCCATCTATAGCTAAGTGGCCAGATAGCTCGTGAATGCAGGCTGGGTGGGGTGGATAATCACTAATCAGATAACAGAGTCTAACAACAACACCTCCCAAACAAAAGTTGTGCTTGTCTGGTTAAGATGATGATCGGTATAGTTGGTAAAACACCACATCCTACTCCTGTTTAGTTTTCTACTATCGGCTTACCCAGTTACCTACTTGTCTGCTTGTTGGTTTATTTCTCGGTTGATCTATTCTCTTCCAGTTCACCGCCCAACACAACAAACATAGCAGTTCGGTTTGGACCCAATGGGAGTGGCCGGTGGACCCCCTTGAATATGCAAGGCCTCCTCTCTCTTTTCCCTTTCAAAACCCAACCCCTCCTCCCCCTTCCGTCCGTCCGTCCACACCCACCTTTCATCCATGGGAAAAAGCAACAGCGCCTTTTCCACAAAGACAAGTAGCCCAGCTGGGTAGCGATGAGTAGGACATGCATACGCCAACACTACCGGCGCCCGCCCGCATATGCCTCGCAAGCTAGCACAGAGCTCGGGTCGATCAGGCCAAGCCGCCCACCTCCATCTCTCCCTGTCTATCTCCGTCACACACCCCTTAGCCCCAGCAGTACCTGCAGTACAACTACGCCAGGGGTGCTCCAGCCCCAGCCGCAGCCGCAACGGACGACGGGGCACCAGGCCCGTGCTACTACTTCCACCCGAAGGAATCAGTCATCGGCGTCTGCGCCACCTACCTCAGGGAGAGGCTTCTGGTGCTGGCCGCCAAACAGAGCGGGTCAAGAGGACACGGATACGGGGAAGAAGAGCGAGGAAGAAGAGCGAGGAAGAAGGAGAGGACATGAGGGAAGAAACCTTACCGCTCAAGCTGAGACCGGGGAACCCTAGATCACCAAATCAGGGCTGTTGCTATCACGAGCAGATCGAGCCTTCAACCGTGACCACGGGAACCACTGGGCCTTTAATCGCGAGCAAGCTACAGCTTCGTCCGGGAAGGATATGGCCAGAAGCTCGCTTCGTCCGCACGAGAACCACCGGGGTCAATCGCGGAGAAGGAGATGGCCAGAAAGGAGGAGCCCCGATGACCGGGGGGCACTGGATGCGGTAAGCGGAGGTGAACGGGAGAAGGAGATCGTCGGGGAGGAGGCGAGAGAGATCGGGAGAGTTGGGGGAGAGTCGGGGGGAGAGTCGGGGGCGATCGGGGCGAAACCCTCATCTCTGCGGTTAGAAAGGACGCCGATATTGGTGTATTTTGGGAAGTCCGTGAAATGTAAGTGGGGATAAACGCCACATTCCAACCACCGAAGTTAAGAAATCATGTGTATCTGGCCAAACGGTGTATTTATAAATGTGGCAGTTAAAATACCTTATTGAACTACAATACCACCCCTAATTACAGCACCCAAACGCAACCTTATAGTCAAATTGTGACGATATTCTACATTTGAAAGAAAACAAAATATGCTAATGACGAAATACGTACATCATCCCTCGTAGCTTTTAACGTACATTAATTTACGAAGCAATTGTTGGATATATAGCTTTTACAGCTATTATTTAGCATGAATTAAGCCCAATGTAGTGCAACTAGTACATAATTGAAATGAACGAAGTTACTCCTTTTGCATAAATCAGGGCAGACAACGTCCGAGGCAGCGGTACAAAAAATTAATAAACATGGAGTAGCTTGTGAGGCCAATCAACATCATTTTCTACCTTTCACCTTTGACACCTTTGGGGTACTTTTTGACGATGCATTTGTTCTTTTTCGATGCCTTCAACATATAATAAATAAGAATCTTATGATGCCTTCATCTACATGTAATGATTTTATTTTTGGGTCCTTGAGTTTTGCCATCCAAAAAGGATTGGAAGCCCAGTTTGTTGCTCACGCTTCCGTGAAAGCATTTATGTAATCTTTTGAATTTTGAACGATATGCTTTTGAACATATTTTGTATAAAAGGATAACTATGCTATTAATTATTGATTTAATTAAGTGTATCTTTCTGAAACGGTTCACAAATTTCCGTTATGTGAATAAAAGATGAAGTTAATTATTTATATAATTAATGGTCTCTTTTCTTTAACGGTACAAACATGTACGTTACGTGTACAAGAGTGATCGAGTGATCGTGTCCGTCTAGGATTAGGACGTGGGGTATGAAAGGGTTATAAAAAAGGGAAACATATCATTAGAGTTGAACACAATGAATTCAATCTGTCTCCGCATAACGCGCAGCTGTCAACTGCCATTTACAAAAGACGAGAAATGTGTCCCTTTGACGGAGTGTTTCTCTTTTTCCTTCGCCCATCTGAATTGCTGCTTTGTGGAGACTTGTCTTCGGAACGAATCGAGCATTTAGAAAAGTTGTCTGATGGAAATCCTTCTCCTAAACGAGACAAACAACGTCGTCCTTCTATTCCTTTGACACAATTTGTTTGGGTGGTGGTACCTGCGATCGCTGAGCTGCATTGGTGGTGTAAATGTTTTGGCATCAAATTGACATGCCGGAAGAACGACATTAAATGCAAGCAGACATGCGGAGCAACTCGGCGTCTAGTGTTAGTTAGACGAGCTGAACGACGTGAAATCATCGGTTACATGATAGTCAAGTGACGTGGCGTCAGGCGTCAACGTAACAAATAAGGCTATCGACGTCTAACAATAGTGGGATTAGACAAACGACTTGGCATCAAGCGTTAGCGAGACGAGCCAAGGATATAGACTTTATTGCATTCTTAATGACCAGATGGACTGGAAGAACATCATTTATCTGAAGGATTGCAAGACAATAATTTCTTTAAATATATACGTATATAAATATACATGTCTTGTTTTTAATGGGACGATCCGGTCAGGAGTTTCTTACTCATTTATTTATGTTCTCCTACAACGTTTTATTCTTGTATATCTTATCTTGATCTACCTGTAATTGTGAATTATTTGCAACTATTTGTTGTTGCATGTAACGACATTTACACATAAACAAACTAACAATCTTAAAGAAATCAGTCTTCGTCGTTAATTAACAATGGAGATCATGGTACGTGGGCTAGAATTAACAATAAACATATGCCTAAAAATTTATTGTTTCAAACGTTGTATATTAGCAATGTTGAATATATAATTGGCATAATATATGAGTATGAAGAATAGGAACAACTGAAACTAAAAAATGGATCCCGACAATGTGAATATTATTTCTAGTTGGAAAAAGGCTGATACGAGATGCAAAGAGTTGATTTTTTTGTGTTAAAAATACAAACTGTATAATTTATACTCTTAGCAAGTATTGCTTATTTCCATAACATTGTATAGGGATGGTAGAAATAAAATATAAAACTGAGAATAAGGGTACTAAACAATGATGTGTTTCAAAGTTTATAATATTTCTAAACGTTTTATTTAGTAGAAGTAAATCTATTCTTGAACAAGTAATTAATGTTTCAATTCTTTGTGTATAAAATTCTGGATACATTAATTAATTGCTTGAATTTTTTTTATTATGTCTATAGTTGAGATATTCTTAATATTTTAGGAAGTCGTTTGACATATATCTCAAATTAAAAGAGAATGTCAATGAGCGGTCTCATGTTAGACATTAATAAACAAGACGTACACCTAAAAATTTTGTTGTTATGTCTATAGTTGAGATATTCCTAATATTTTAAGAAGTCATTTGACATATATCTCAAATATAAAGGAGTCAATGAACGACCTCATGCTAGACATTAATAAACAAGATGTATACCTAAAAGATACAAATGTCAACTTACATGTTAGTGTTGGGTTTTTGTGGAGAAAACATGCGCGGCGGAAGCGATAAATCCACGCAACCCGTAACAGGATCTCGTCGATAACAGCGTATTCGGAAATAGGTTTGCGGGATATACCTTATCGCGGAGCAAGTCCGGCGATGTCCCGCTGCACGACGGTGCAATGCTGCTTGTCAAACACGGACGAATCTTCTCTCCTTTCGCTGTCGCAGGTTGATCCGGCGATGCTCCTTTGCGGCAGTGACGTACGTTGCTCGCAGCACGTACAGGTGGTCGTTGACGTCCTCCGAACGCAGGCGTCAAGGCGTCTGCGTCTCTACTTCATCCACGCGGATGGACGGAACTCCACGTCGCGCTTCTCAAGCCGGCGGGAAGGAGCGTGTCTCTGCGGCGGCGTGCTAGCGGCGCGTTGCTCTCCTTTCTCTCCTAAGGACGACGACGGCTAGGTTTACGTACGTGAGCATAACCTAAAAGCGTCTCTCTATATCTTATATAGATATCGGCTGTCTATCCTCCTTTAAATAGGATAAGAAGAGAAGTAGGGTTTCCTAAACCCATCGGTAAACAGAAATGTTGCGTTAATTAAAACGCTCGTGGATTAATTAGAATATTTCGGAATTCATTAATTAACCAAATAATCGCATTAATTGATTAATTAATATCCAACTCCATGCAATCGCTTGGGATGGCTCTACGGGCATACATATACCAACAGACTCCCACTTGCACTTAGAGCCAGTCACTCCAATATTATTCTAATCGATTACATAAACATTTTAGTAATCAATGCGATTCGAAGCAATTTCAATCAAATCCACAATTATACTCCTATTCCAACACATCCTGTGCATGTGACCCGGTAGGCTCCAAATTACGTTGGCAGTGATATCCATAATAATATTATGATTTCACAAGCAATGATTGGTATCTAGCAAGACTTCATTGCTACCCAAGTAATTGGAGAAGTTGGAGAACAACTTGACCTATCATTCATGACTGGTGTTATAGTGATTGTATAGTTCCTTTGTCGCTGATATCTGGATTGAACTCAAGTCATGGAATTGTTATCCTCTTCAATGCTCAATCCATGTTCCTTGAACTAGAGCAGACTGTCTGAGATATATGTAAGCTCAATATCACATATTGACTCACATCAGCATGGCCATGCATTTCTCAGTCTCGCTTATCAAGTGGCTGAAATATCAAACTCCCGTAGGAAGGACAAATTCCATCTACATCACTCACAGTCATCCCCATGTGTCACAGTGCACCCAAGCACCATCTTTATAGCAATCCTTATTCAGGACCACGGTGGATGATGTCAAAGTACACTGAATGACATGTGATAAGTGTAGTGACTTCAGGTCTAAGAACCACAATCACCACCATCATTATGAGATGTGACTCTAACTACCAATCATGGTATCCATGTGTCACTCTCAAGGTGGGTCTATCCGATACACTGTTCTCTAACAAGTATCTATGTATTTGGTTTGATATCTCCATATCATGGATAATGAGATTCTTCCATCAACCAACATACATTCTAATCTTATGTGTTATTGATGTCTATGGATATTTCCACAATAACAACCGATTAGGGACAAAACAAGAATACATACTCTTAGCATACATATGATCTCACTGTTCAGATCATCAACCCGAAGACATATGTCATTGAGTATATTATTCTATAGACATCTATAAGTCTTATGGTCATCTCACAATATAAAAAACAAACATATAGATTGGAAACTTGCCTTTATTGATATGATCAATGTAGTATTACAAATCATTTACATAGTATCCCATTACAATCATCGAATGATAGTCTCTATGGGCATACATACCAACAGATTCCCACTTACACTTATACCCAATCACTCATGAATCTCAATCCAAGTGATCGAACATGTCCGTCATGTTTCTGCTGTGAAAGTGCTTTTGTGAGCGGGTCATCCACATTGCTTTCTGTAGGTACTCTGCAAATCTTCACATCTCCTCGTTGTATGATCTCTCGTATGAGATGGAACCGCCGTAGAATATGTTTGGAACGTTGGTGCGATCTTGGTTCTTTAGCTTGTGCAATTGCTCCATTGTTGTCGCAAAACAACTCAATTGCATCACCAGCGCTTGGAACCACTCCAAGTTCAGAAATGAACTTCTTGATCCACACAGCTTCCTTTGCAGCATTAGATGCGGCAATATATTCGGCCTCTGTTGTAGAATCCGCAACCGTCTCTTGCTTGGAACTCTTCCAGCTCACAGCTCCATTATTCAGGCAAAACACAAATCCAGATTGCGATCTGTAGTCATCTTTGTCAGTTTGGAAGCTAGCATCGGTGTAACCCTTTACCACGAGCTCTTCCTCACCACCGTATACCAAGAATTGATCCTTAGTTCTTCTCAAGTACTTTAGGATGTTCTTTACGGCTGTCCAGTGACATTCACCTGGATCTGACTGATATCGGCTCGTCATGCTCAAAGCATACGACACATCAGGACGAGTACATAACATTGCGTACATGATAGATCCAATTGCTGATGCATATGGAATCTTACTCATGCGTGCTCATTCATCACATGAACTAGGACACTGGGCTTTAGAGATTGTAACCCCATGGGACATGGGCAAGTTACCTCTCTTAGAACCCTCCATGCTAAACCTCTTTAGCACCTTGTCAATGTATGTGCTCTGGCTTAGGCCTAGAAGCCTTCTAGATCTATCTCTATCTCTATAGATCTTAATCCCAAGTATATAGGATGCTTCGCCTAAATCCTTCATAGAGAAAGTCTTCCCTAGCCAACCTTTTACTGTCTGAAGAGTAGGGATGTCATTTCCCATCAATAGTATGTCATCCACATACAATATGAGAAATACGACTGTGCTCCCACTAACCCTTTTGTAAACACAAGGTTCATCTTCATTTTGACTAAAGCCAAACTTTTTGACTACTTCATCAAAACGTAGATTCTAGCTCCGAGATGCTTGCTTCAATCCATAGATTGACCTTTGTAGCTTACAGACTTTATTGGCTTCCTTTGGATCGATAAAACCCTCAGGTTGTGTCATGTACACATCCTCGAGTAAATTCCCATTAAGGAATGCTGTTTTAACATCCATCTGCCAAATCTCATAGTCATGATAAGCTGCAATGGCAAGCATGATCCTGATGGATTTAACCATGGCAACTGGTGAGAAGGTCTCGTCATAATCAACACCTTGAATTTGACGGAATCCTTTCGCAACCAATCTACCTTTATAGGTTTGAACATTTCCATCCATGTCAGTCTTCTTCTTGAAGACCCACTTGCACCCTATGGGTCTTACCCCTTCGGGTGGATCCACAAAGGTCCATACCTTGTTGGTGTACATGGATTCCATCTCAGATCTCATGGCTTCGAGCCATTTCTCAGATTCTGGTCCCTTAGTAGCTTCTAGATAGGAAGTTGGCTCATCTGCTATGCCCAATTCGTCACTGTCTTGAGTCACGAGAAATCCAAATCTCTCAGGCTCAATTCGTGTCCTACTAGACCTACGAGGTTCCAGTGTTACATTTGGAACTTGAAATTCCACAACAACTTGTGAGTCCTCATGTTCCTTATGTACCTCCTCAGGTTCTCTGCTTTCTTGTTGGTCTCGAACTTCTTCGAACTCTACATTCCTCCCACTAATTCCTTTGGAAATAAATTCCTTTTCAAGAAATACAGCAGTCCTAGCAACAAACACTTTGTTGTCAGTTGGTGTGTAGAAGTAGTATCCCCGAGTTTCCTTGGGGTATCCAACAAAATAGCATTTTTCCGATTTGGATCCAAGCTTTTCAGGAAATTGTTTCCTAACATAAGCTTCACATCCCCAAATATTTAACATAGACAAATTGGGACGATTCCCATTCCATATCTCATATGGTGTCTTTTGAACCGATTTGGAAGGTACACGGTTAAGTGTAAACGCTGTAGTTTCTAGAGCATATCCCCAGAATGATATTGGAAGTTCGACTGAACTCATCATTGATCGTACCATGTCTAATAATGTACGATTCCTTCTTTCTGACACACCATTATGTTGTGGTGTACCAGGTGGAGTCCATTGTGATACAATACCACGGTCTCTCAGAAGGTCCTCAAACTCTTGGCTTAAGTATTCGCCACCTCGATCTGAACGGAGTGCTTTAATACTCTTACCAAGTTGCTTCTCTACTTCATTCATGAAAGTCTTGAACATTTCAAGAGTTTCTGACTTGTGTTTCATAAGATATACATAGCCATACCTACTGAGGTCATCAGTGAAGGTAATGAAGTATTGATAGCCTCCTCTAGCATTTGATCTAAAAGGTCCACATACATCAGTATGTATGAGCCCTAGCAGATCACTGGCTCTCTCACTGTGTCCAGTGAAAGGAGTTTTGGTCATCTTCCCTAATAAACATGCCTCACATGTCTCTAATGATTCAAAATCAAAAGAGTCTAGATAACCATCCTTATGGAGTCTAGATATGCGATTCTCGTTTATGTGCCCAAGACGACAATGCCATAAGAATGTTTTGTTTGAGTTGTCAAGTTTTAACCTTTTAGTATTTACGTTATATATGCTAGTCTCAATTTCTAACAAGTAGATACCATAAGACATAGGGGAATTGCCATAAAAGATCTCATCTTTAGATATAGAAATAATTCCATTCTTAATGTGAAATTCAAATCCACTCTTGTCCATACAAGATACAAAAATAATATTTCTATTAATGGCAGGTACATAATAGCAATTCTCTAATTCTATTACAAGGCCCGTAGGAAAAGATAAACTAATAACTCCAACTGCGGTGGCAGCAACTCTTGCTCCATTAGCAACCCACAGCTCGACTTGGCCCTTTCATAAAGGCTTACTTCTTATCAGATCCTGCATATTAGAACATATGTGAGATCCACATCCGGTATCCAGTACCCATGATGAAGAAGTATTTAAGTTTATCTCAATAATGTATATACCTGAAGTGGATATCTCTATCCCCTGCTTCTTCTTCCTCAATTCCTCCAGGTAGAGAGGACAGTTTCTTTTCCAATGTCCAGGCTGGTGACAATGGTGACAACTGCCTTCTTTGGAGATCCCACCTTTAGCTTTGAGCGCGGATGACTTTGGCTTCTGCCCGGCCTTAGAACTTTTCTTAGCCTTGCCTTTGCCTTTTGACTTTCCCTTTGTCTTTCTGATCATCATCACAGACTTGGGCTTGTCTTTCTTCATCTGTGCTTCAGCTGTCCTCAACATTCCCAACAATTCTGACAACGGCTTGTCAAAATTGTTCATGTTGTAGTTCATGACAAAATGATTATATGATTCAGGCAACGATTGTAGAATCACATCAGTGGCCAACTCTTGACCTAGGGGAAATCCCAGCTTGGATAGGCTTTCCACGTACCCAATCAAGGTGAGTATATGGGTGCCAACTGAGTCTCCCTCTTTCATCTTGCTTTTGAACAACACCTTTGAGACATCATATCTCTCCTGTCTTGCTTGATGTTGATACATGTTCTTGAGATGTGTTACCATCTCCATGACATTCATGTTCTCATGTTGCTCTTGCAACTCATAGTTCATTGAGCACAACATTAGGCACTTGACATCCACGACATCATCAAGGTGCTTCTTGTAAGCATCCTTTTCAGCCTTGGGCGCATTTACGACGGGCTCCTCTGGCTCTGGTGTTTCAAGGACATAGAGCTTACGCTCATGTGTGAGAACAATTCTCAACGTCCTAAACCAGTTTTGAAAGTTGGTTCCGGTAAGTTTGTCCTTCTCAAGGACCGATCGCAACGAGAACGTGTGAGTGTTGTTTGCCATTTGATTGGTACAAAAGAAAAAATTTGCATTTAGTCCAAAACATTTTGACTTGTAACGATTTGATAAACGAGATTAATTAGGCCTTTAATTAATTACACTCCCACTATTTTATTCAAATTGATAGCCCTCACTATCAACTCAGAAGATTACAACGCACAACCTTCTAGTGAGCCAAGACCCAAAATAATTGGATCAATGCCCAGCCAACGCTGGCGTCAAAGACCAAATACTAAGGTAGGCAACTTTTGCCAATTGCATCATATGCAACTCTTGGATAGATGATCATGCACAACTCCTTGCCATGATGCATCTGTGTGCCTCTAGGTACTTGATCCTATCAAGGTTCCCTAGTTAAGTCCAACCCATAAGCCAACACGATGAGTGTGCACCCTGTGGAGGCAGACCCACACACCCACCATCACACTTCCACGAGATAGACAGTGTACCACGCGGAGGCGTGCCCACACATAGTCGATCAAGCTTTTCATGTGTGTTGCTTTATGGAAGGCAACTAAAATTTAATATTATTAATTGAGGGATTTAATTTATACATATATATATATATATCCAAACACCACATACTTATAGTACGTATCATATACTACTATATCCACAACCACAAACGATAGACATGCAATCACAAATACATCGGTTATGGCCATACTATTGTAATCCTTTGGAGCAACAAAGGATTACGGTCCACCTATGGTCTTATGCATCTCATGCAACACCTGTGAAAACAACCTGTAAGCCTGTAATGATCAACATTACAATGAACAACTTCATGGATGCTTCGTGAGGTTGGACCTTCAGGTTGCTTCTTGGAATTAGATCTTCATGGTGCTTCTCCATGGACACTCCTTGGAGTTGGATCTTCAAGTGGCCTCCTTACATCAAGTTTACAAAGACTAAAACTAATCCTATCTCTATTACATCATATGAGTACAAATATAAAAGGAAAGAATTAATTACACTTTGAAATAAGAGATGAGGCTCGGCATGCAAGCCGAATGCTTTATACAAAGGATCCATATGTAACCATTATACATCCATAGAATTCACAAACAAACATATCCACAAGATCGACATCCACATTCATTCACAACATTCACAAAAGGGGATACTAGGCCATAACCGTGCATGCACTCACCACATAAAACAGATTTTGAAGGCGACGTGTATGCTATCATAGGTATATCTACATATACGTATATACATATTAAAATTGCAGTACTTTTAATGCGGGACATTCCCCATTAAATGAATTTTTACTCCCACGCAGACAATGCGGGGTACACAGGGGCAGCGCCCCTGTGCGGGGATCCCGGAATTTTACTTCCGTGCACTTAGGAAAATCACTATTTTCCATAGTCGACCCCGTCCAAAACGTCAAAAAAACAATAGTCTGTGGTGTATGTGGAATTAGTTTATATTTACACATTAACAGGTTTAATTCGCATCGTATGCAACATAAAACAATATACAGCGATTCGATCATATCAAAACGAATCCAATTACACCGTAGATCGACGCTGCTCTGATACCACTGTTGGGTTTTTGTGGAGAAAACATGCGCGGCGGAAGCGATAAATCCACGCAACCCGTAACAAGATCTCGTCGATAACAGCGTATTCGGAAATAGGTTTGCGGGATATACCTTATCGCAGAGCAAGTCCGGCGATGTCCCGCTGCACGACGGTGCAATGCTGCTTGTCAAACACGGACGGATCTTCTCTCCTTTCGCTGTCGCAGGTTGATCCGGCGATGCTCCTTTGCGGCAGTGACGTACGTTGCTCGTAGCACGTATAGGTGGTCGTTGACGTCCTCCGAACGCAGGCGTCAAGGCATCTACGTCTCTACTTCATCCACGCGGATGGACGGAACTCCACGTCGCGCTTCTCAAGCCGGCGGGAAGGAGCGTGTCTCTGCGGCGGCGTGCTAGCGGCGCGTTGCTCTCCTTTCTCTTCTAAGGACGACGACGGCTAGGTTTACGTACGTGAGCGTAACCTAAAAGCGTCTCTCTATATCTTATATAGATATCGGCCGTCTATCCTCCTTTAAATAGGATAAGAAGAGAAGTAGGGTTTCCTAAACCCATCGGTAAACAGAAACGTTGCGTTAATTAAAACGCTCGTGGATTAATTAGAATATTTTGGAATTCATTAATTAACCAAATAATCGCATTAATTGATTAATTAATATCTGACTCCATGCAATCGCTTGGGATGGCTCTACGGGCATACATATACCAACAGTTAGTTCTTACCCGATAGTTAATTTTAGTGCTAAGACCAAAGATAAGAAATGAAAGATAGTACATATATCTATGACTAAGAATAAAGTATGTCTTTTATATGCAAAGGATATAAGGTTTTCACATATGAAATTAAGGAGATTATAATTAGATAATTATTTTCTTGAACATTAATGATGAGTAGGTGTCTTTAAAACCTAAAATCTCGATTATTAAATAAGATGGTTTTGTAATAGACTATAAATGTAATAAGTTATTATTACATACCTTCGTGATACTATGTTCTATAACAAGTGATATTTGTGTAACATGGAGAACTAGTTTAAGATTCTTGCTGAACATATTTCAAATTACAATTTAATATTTGAATGAATATAGTTATGTATGCATGAATCTTGTTTCATCTAATATATAACATTTTTGTTTGAGACATATTTTGTTGTCTCAATGAAACAAATGGTGAATCATGAATTGGTTCCAAAATCTGACATTAATTCTAGAAGATGTAAAATATATATGTAAACTAAATTTCCTAGAAGAATTTTATTATTATTATAAGAAATATGAAATTCTAAATTTAGTTCACCACAACATCTGTGAATTTAATGAAGTTACTAATATGAACTAGAAATTGTTATTTTATAACTTACGTGGATGATTTGTGTAGATTTTGTTATGTCTTTTTACATAAAAGTAAAATTGATACATTAGAAAATTCAAAATAATTTAGATGGAAGCTAAAACTCAAACTAGTAAGGTACTTAAATGATTAAGGTCTGATGGGGAGAAGAACTTACCTTAAACTTGTTTGTTGGAATTTTAACAACTCCACTATGTAGTTCATGAAAGTTGTTCCTCTGTATACACCATGGTTTATTGGGATTGTAAAACATAAAATCTAATTCCTTATTTAAATGGCTAATGACTTTATCCAGACCTCAAGTTTACTCATACATATGTGGAAGAAACTTTGAGTATGGCTTGCCAAATTTTGAATAAAATTTTCCTTTGACATGATAAGAGTAACCTGATTGAGTTATTGATTGAGAAAGAATTGTTCCTCTAATATCTTCAAATGTGGGGGCATTTTTACTAAGGTATTAGTCTCTGAACACTAAAGAAAACAAATTAGATTTTAATTAAAAAAATGATTGATGCCATTTTACTGGGTCATGTAAAGACAAGTTACGCCTTTAGATTTATGATTGTAAAATCTAAAATCTTAATCTATAAGGTTTATACAATTGTGATATTACGTACGACATTCTGTGATAATGTGTTTCCCATGAAAAAAGGGTGTATCTAAAGAAATATCTCATAAAAGATTCATTATACACATGGTCTTTTCTCGAGTACGTAGAAAGGATGAGAAATGTGGGGGCAACTTAGAATTTTCTATTTCTAAATTTATTGACTCGGATGAAATGGATGAACAAAGGAGAAATTAATGTATTAAGATTTTCAAGGATAATAGAAGCGAGTTTCTCACTTATAATATCGAAGATGATCTTGTTCCTTTCAAAACATGTTGTGGATTCTCCAGAAACTTAGTTTTGGAATGAATTTGTAATAAAGAAATGTTATGAATTCTCTCAAATCAATTGTGGGAATTTATAGATTTGTCTTCTAGTTGTTCTAAAGTTGTTAGTAAATGGATCCTAAGGATGAAATTAAATTTAGACTGGATAATCAATAATGTACTTTGCTAGGCTAGTTGCTAAGGGTTTTACACTCTGAAGGAATAAAATGTTTTGATACATATTCTATGTTTTCTACATGAATACAATCAGAATGCTTAAGGCATTGATTGTGACATATAATCTCATATTTAATAAATGAATGATAATTCTATATTCTTACACAGTAATATTCACAAGAAGATATATATATGTGGAACAACCTGATGGATTTGTGCATTGTAGGAATGAACATAAAAGTGTGTAAATTTATTAAAGCTATTGCATGGCTTGAAACAAGCTCCTAAGCAATGGTATGAGATGTTTGATAGAGTATTATCAATGAAATGCTTCATTTTTAGTAATTTTGATAAATGCATCTACTATAAAAATCGTCAATGGTTGATTCATATTGTTATACATAGATGATGCTTTATTTCCAATATAAAAGTAATAAATTAGACTATTATTCTTATGTAATAAGTTTTAGATGAAATATATATAAGAGTCATTTATGTGATTTAAGGTCTAAAATCATGAGGTTTACTGATGGTATAACTCTCTAAAAGCCTCATTATGTTAAGAGGATACTATAGAAGTTTGAGTACACATCATTCAACCATGTTAAGACTCTATGTGAACTCATCAAAATGTCTTGTATAAGAATGTGATTGAAGTTCTAATGAATTAATTACGACACTTTCTGGGTAAAGTTTGATGTATCTAATGAAGCACACATGTACATACGTTATGTTTATTATGTGCAAGTTGAGTAGATACACCAATGATGCTGCTATACACCAATGATGCTGCTAAGACCCATTTAGAAATCTCTTGATAGAATATTAAGGTCCATAAAGGGAACGTGTTACCTTGAATTCATTATGACAAATATCCTTTGGTAGTCGAAGGATATAATAATACATGTCGGTATGTCATGAACTCTAGGAGTAATGGTGTCTTGTGATATATTTTCCTAATAAGAAAATGCGTTGTTTTATTGATTGTCTTGGTCTTCTTCTGAAGCTTAGTTGGGTGTTTTGTATATGAAATTGAATTGGAAGTTGAATGGCTGCATAGATTTTAATCTAAGTTAGCTATTGGAAATAAATATGATTCCTGCAATTTCATTTCATATTAATAACAATACATCTATAAAAGATATAAAGATTTACAAGTATAATTAAAACAACATGACACATCTGAGTCAGACTTATGTCTGTAAGGGAGTTAGTGTCTTGTGGGGTCAAGACTTGACTACGTAGGTACTTTTTTCTCTCTAATAAAGCCAATCCTTTGACTATATGTCATAATATGACATTAGTTGAGAAATTCAGGTTGGGGATGGGACTGAAACCCATTCTTATTCATAGGCAGTAGCAACCCAACCCAAAAGAGTGGAGATTCCAGAAATTGGGTTCAATGTGGTAATAATAAGTTGTCGGGTGAATTGATGACACTATGTAAATTTATCTTTGATTCTTCATGCATCTGTGTGTCTCTCTTCTGAAAACCTGTTCAATGTCATAAGTTGTAAGTTAGTAAGATATTAGTCTCTAAATGGAGTCAAGTCCTAGGACATGATGCTAGCAGTACATCATTGGAAACTTCAACTAAGTGATTGATGTTGTGTGGGCCACAACAAGGAATAAGGTTGTTTCCTATATCAATCATGATTCCCTGATTAGGATGCATGGCCTTTAATGCATCTTTTTACTTCTTTACTGCCATATCTATATTATGTTGTTACCAACCGATACTCTTGCAATCAAGGTTCAAGTTTAAGACTTTAGTTCAATTAGTTCCTGTGGGAGTCTACGTTGGATAACTCATGTAGCTATCTACTGAAAGCATATTACGGATGACTATTTGACAGGGAACTACACATTTAACTTTGTGGGGGATTGTTGGATATATAGATTTTACAGCTATTATTTAGCATGAGTTATACCCAATGTAGTGCAACTAGTACATAATGGAAAGGAACGTAAGTTACTCCTTTTGTATAAAAGGATAACTACATTATTAATTATTGATTTAATTAATTGTATCTTTCTAAAACAGTTCAACAACTTTTTGTTATGTGAATAAGAGATGAAATTAATTATTTATATAATTAATGGTCTCCTTTCCTTAACAATATAGACATATACGTTACGTGTACAAGAGTGATTGAGTGATTGTATCCGTCTAGGATTAGGACGTGAGGTATGAAAGGGTTATAAAAAGGGAAACATGTCATTAGGGTTAAACACAATGAATTCAACCTCTCTCCGCATAATATACAATCGTCAACTGTCATTTGCAAGAGACGAGATTTATGTCCCTTTGACGGAGTGTTTCTCTTCTTTCCCTTCTCCTATCTAAATTGCTGCTTTGTGGAGACTTGTCTCCGGAACGAATCGAGCATTCAGAAAAGTTGTCTCATAGAGATTCTTCTCCTGAATGAGTCGAACAAGGTCGTCCTTCTATTCCTTTGACGCGATCTGTCTGGGTGGTGGTACTTGCGATCGTTGGGCTGCACTGGTGGTGCAAATGTTTCAGTGTCAAATTGACGTACCGAAAGAGGGACGTTAAATGCAAGAAGACATGCGGAGCAACTCGATGTCTAGCGTTAGCCAGACGAGCTGAACGATGTGAACTCATCTGTTACATGACAACCAAACGACGTGGTGTTAGGCGTCAACGTAACAAGCAAGTCTATCGACGTCTAACAACAATGAGATTAGACAAACGACTTGGCGTCATAGAGGAGCCAATGATATAGACTTTGCTGCATTCTTAATGACAATATGGACTAGCAGAGCATCGCCTATCTGAAGGATTGTAAGACAATGATTTCTTTAAGTATATACGAATATAAATATACATATCTTGTTTCTCAACAGGACGATCCGGTCAGGAGTTTCTTACTCATTTATTTATGTTTTCCTACAAAGTTTTATTCTTCTATATCTTATCTGCAATTCTTCTATATCTTATCTGCAATTGTTAATTATTTACAACTGTTTGTTGTTGCATGTAAGTAGACGTTTACACATAAACAAACTAACAGCAACGCCCATCATATTTTCTACAAAGTGCCACACAACAGCAATAGTAGACTTTCGTGCGACTAGTACGTCAATGTGACAAGCAGAAAAAGTGCCACACAACAGCAATCTGTAGTACAGGTTACAAAGCAGACACGGACACCAACAAATGAATATTCTAGGCAGCCAAACATGTGATTCAGCTAACACCAAACCATCAAAGTGAGTTTCCTTCTCCAGAACAACAAGGATAGGCTGTCAACAACGGACTGATGTGGGTCGGGAATGCAGGTCTATAAACAAATGGCTGAACGAGTGTATTTGAGGATGAGGGACGCTCGTTATTATGTGACGGGTCCTATAATAACTTTACAAGATTCAGTATAAAAGTTTATACATCGTAACAATGTCTCTTTTTAGAAGGTGGGTTTTGGAGGCAAAACTTTGCATTTAAAATGACTCTCTAATAAAATATTATAAAATACTTCATATGCTACACTTTACTGTGTGGTGGTGTGCTACAATTTACCGTTTCAAGATATTTTGGTCGATGTGTAATGTAGGCTCTAGTATTCAATTAACAGATAAATGGGAAGCTTTGAATATTAAAGGATGTTAAGATGTGAATTTATTTTTAACGGCCACAATTCAAGGTCGGTGTTACTAAGTAGTGTGCGCATGCAACATAGAGACGATTTAATAACAGTCGACTTACTTGTTTACGAAATATCTTAAAAC
>OY856409.1:1258480914-1258498414 GCA_963693085.1 Alisma plantago-aquatica | reverse complement strand
AAACTACGTTCTTGTATTACTGAACCATTGTCTCTGTTACAGTTTTCATGTTTATAATAACATAACCTCTGTCTCCATTACAAACTACATTCTTGTATTACTGAACCATTGTCTCTGTTACAGTCTTCATGTTTACAATTACATAACCTCTATCTTCATTAAAAACTACATTCTTGTATTGCCAAAACATTGTCTCTGTTACAATTTTCATGTTTCGAATTACATAAGCATTGTCTTCATTACATAAACTACAAAAGTATTACTGAAACATTGTCTCTGTTATAGTCCATACATGTTCTAAAAAAGATGAAGGTGGACAATAGTGATGACTGGGAAGTGATCAAATAGTTAAAAGATATCCCATTTTACATCACATGGAAAAAAGTTCCCACACTTCAAGTCCAAGTGCATGCACCAAGGGAGGACCAATGTGGAGTCAAAGGAAAAAGAAAACAGTTAGATGAAGAGCCTGACACAAGATATGATAACTTGGTAGATAGAGTCAAGTGTCTTGAGGATGATCTAGCAAAGCACAAGGAGATGTGCTCAATGAATTCCTTCACAAGTTTTGCTGAGGTAATGGAGGAAAACAAGAAGTTCAAAGTAAGGGTTCATGAATTGGAGGAAGAGAACAAAAATTTTAAGAGACAATTCAGTTCTACAGAGGAATCACCACAGTACACTCCACTGCATTTCATCTCTGTAGAACATACACCTCCATCAATAAAAGAAGATCTAGTAGCAGGGAAACAAGAAACACCTGCACCAAAAAAGAAGGAAATGAAGATGTTTTCCAAGAAGAAAAAGAAACTAAATTCAAGACTTGGAAGTATTGAAGAAAATATAAAGATTAGAAGGGAGCCAGTGGTAAGCTAAATTCATCTTCCCTTGTTCTACAGGAAGTGCAAACAAATATTTATAATCCTTGTAATCTAACATATATTTAGGAAAGGAATGCAAACTTCATTGGATATGAACACTTCAAGGGTGATCAGTGGAGAGAAGAAGTAAAGAACTTCAAGGAAAACATTGATGAAGTGTAAGAGAACACAAGAGAAGAATTATGTGATACATACATATACTCAACCTTATTTGATGTATTGGGCTAACTTTTGTTTTACAGGTCAAGAAGGGAATGGCATTTCGAAAATGAAACATGGTGCATAGGAAAACAACTATCAAGGCTGCTTTTCAAGAACCAAATGATCGAATCCCCTGTAACGTTGACACCTCAAGATCTAATACAGATACAAAATTTCCATGTAAATTATGTACTAATGTTCAGTTATAATGAACAGGTGATTGACAACTTTGTGGACATGCTCAAAGCAACTTCAAGTAAGAAAAGAAATAAATCAATCAAATGGCATTGCTTGAAAACATATGTCCCGGTAAGAATGAACTACAAGCAGAGTTTATGTAATAATGTAAATTTACAGACTAATGGCATTGCTTGTGTAAATTATGTACTGATGTAAATTTGTGTTTCTTGCAGCAAAAAATACACATGGGTGTGCAGAGCATTACAGTGGACATAATAAGTGAACTACCAAGTCTGTTCAACATCAGACCAAATGATTTTGATAAGATGGATTCATTGTTCACTATTCTGAACAATGACACACATTGGCATCTACTGGAAGCTAATTTCATATAACAGAAATTCAGGGCATTTAACTCTCTTTCTAGAAACTCAACTTACAAGAAAGAGGTGCAAAGATGGGTAAGTATCAAGCATTTTTTGAAGAAATTTATCCACAAGATTGTAAAGTAAATATATTTTATGACATAGATATGTTATTTTGTTTTAGGATGGATGGTTATTGGAATTTATTAAGAGGACTGTCTGATAGAGGGAGTCAGATGTCTAAATGGGAAGTTGAATATGTTGACTGCCCACAATAGGAAAAAAATGAGGTGGATTATGGCATGTTTGTTATGAAATATTTAGAATGCTTAGTTAATGGACATAGTATGACCTTTACAAACCAAGACATACCGACAATATGAGGTGATATATTTCACAAGATGATGACATTTGGGAAATTAAAGAGCATTGAAGAAATGCAAGAGTCAAAGGGGATTATTGAAGAAATGAAAGTG
Organism: Alisma plantago-aquatica; assembly: GCA_963693085.1. NCBI lineage: Eukaryota > Viridiplantae > Streptophyta > Magnoliopsida > Alismatales > Alismataceae > Alisma > Alisma plantago-aquatica. The sequence continues at coordinate 1,258,496,311 of OY856409.1, read as the reverse complement.
TCAAAGGGAAGCAGTGAAGAAATGCAAGAGTCAAAGGGGAGTATTGAAGAAATGAAAGTGTCAAAGGTAAGCAGTGAAGACATGCAAGAGTCAAAGGGGGTCATTAAAGAAATGAAAATTTCAAAGGGCAGTAGTGAAGACATGCAAGAGTTAAAGGGGGAAGAGCAGAAATTGTTGGGTTTTGGAGGAGGCAGAGAAGCAGCGGAAACAAAAATTTTTCTCCCCAAACCCGGAACAAAAGGAATCACGTCAACATCTATATAATAGGAAAGATGGTTTGTGAATCATATCTTGTCCCGAGGCTTGCTCGGCGACAGTACCACGCGCCTTGCGCGGTCTTCACCTCCGGTCTTGGACGGTGTCTGTGCAGCTCCTGGTCGCACCGGGACTGAAGACTCCTCCTACTACCGGACTGTCAGATGACAGTTGTCCTCCTGAACGACAGTGACCTCCTACCTCTGAAGTAGTCCACACGGAACACCCGGAACTCCACTCTCCTTGTCCCACAAGGAAGTGGAAGGAGTCGCACCCTCCTATTGACGTACTAGTCGCCAACACACTCTCCTGTTGTCAATTGCAACTGCAGTTGTCCTTCCCTTGCTGCACCTCCCTTTGCGGGAAGCACTTGCTCGGGCTCTCTCTCGGTTACCAAAACCAGAGAGAACGACAACTTTGCAGAGCAATCAACTTGCACTGAGTTGTACTCTGAGAAGCCCCCAATACCCCTATATATATATAGGCGGGTCATGGGACAGGGTTCTCTGTGCCCGGCAATACGGGACTAAAGCAGGAGTAGAAGGGTTCGGGATTTTCCACAAAAAGCAACCATCTCGCAACCTGAAATGATCGGTTCACAACTGAACCGATCGGTTCGGCCATTGAGCCGATCGGTTGGACCTGAGCCGATCGTTTGGGGCACTCCAACTGATCGGTTGGTTCCCTGAACCGATCGGTTCATAGTCCTAATTCGGCTCAAAAAGACTTTCTTTGTTTCGTTCCCAATTGGTATCGAATACCAATGTTATTCCCAATCGAATTGGGCAATTTGAAACCAAAGGAAAATTCTTGCCGACATGACTTTTCCCAACTGGTCGGTTGCACCAGTTGAGCCGATCGGTTCAACCCTTGAACCGGTCGTTTCAACCTGGGCATGAGCCGATCGGCCTGGACACTCCAGCCGACCGGTTCAGCAACCTCAGCCGACCGGTTCATCACATGAACCGATCGGTTGGGAGAACAGGTTGGGCAAAATCAGTCAATTGTGATTTCAATCAATCCGATACTCCAATCAATGTGTCCAACACCTTGAACCATACGATATTGAGCCATCGACTGATTGAGTGTTTAATTGAACTACTAAACTACTTTAGTAATCAATCTAAACATTTCTTTGTGGACAAAACTCCTCTTCCAGGTTAAATCCTATGTGTGTGACCCTGCAGGTCCATTTCACATTGGCAGTGAAAGTCCATAACACTTATGACTTCACAAGCAAAGAGCGGTGCCTAGTCACACATCATTGCTACCCAAGTGAAAGTAGAAAGTTGGAGAACAACTTTCATCCTACAATCCATGAATGGTGTTACAGTGAATGTATAATTCCTTTGTCACTGATATCCAAAATGAACTCAAGGCATGGAACAGTCATCCTATCAATGTTCATTCATTTCCTTGATCTCAGAGTAGTCCGAGTGAGATGTGTATGACATCAATATCACATATTGATTCACACGTGCATGCACATGCCTTTCTCAATCCTACTCATCAAGTGGCCAAGGATATCAAACTCCCTCAGGAGGGACAAATCCCATATCTATGACTCACCCCTCAAAAGCCCCATGTGTCAAAGCCACCCAATCATCACCTTTATAACAACCCATGTTTCAGGACTGCGTTTGATGATGTCAAAGTGTACCCAATGACATGTGTTGAGTGTAGTGATTTCAGGTCTAAGAATCACACTCACCACCATCACTGTGAGAGCTGAATGTGACTACCAAGTCATGGTTCCATGTGTCACTCTCACGGTGGGTCTGTCCGGTACCTTGTTCTCTAACAAGTACCTATGTGCTTGGTTTGATATCACCATATCATGACTAATGAGATTCTGTCATCAACCAACACACAATCTAGTCTTTAGTGTTATTGATGTCTATGGTTATTTCCACAATAACAACCGACTAGGGACTAAACAAGAAAGAATACTCTTAGCATCCGTATGATCTCATCGTTTAGGTCCTCAACCCAAAAGCATACGTCATTGAGTAAAACAATCTTTAGACATCTATCATGTTACACCATCATCTCAGAAACAGTTTAAACATATAGATTGGAAATTGCCTTTATTATTAATCAAATCATTTACAAAGTATCCCATTACAATCATCATATGACTTGCTCTATGGGCATACATACCAACAGACTCCCACTTGCACTTAGAGCCAGTCACCAAGGAAACGCAGTCCTTGTGACCTAGCATGACCATCATGCTTCTGCTGAGAAAGGGCCTTAGTCAGTGGATCAGCTATGTTGTCTTCAGTTGGTACTTTGCAAATCTTCACATCTCCTCGCTGTACGATCTCTCGTATGAGATGGAAGCGCCGCAATATGTGCTGGACCGCTGATGTGATCTGGGCTCCTTAGCTTGTGCAATAGCTCCATTATTGTCACAATAAAGCTCAATTGCATCACAGCTACTGGGAACTACACCAAGTTCAGAAATGAACTTCCTGATCCACACAGCCTCCTTTGCTGCATGCGAAGCAGCAATATACTCGGCCTCTGTAGTAGAATCGGCAACTGTTTCTTGCTTGGAACTCTTCCAGCTCACAGCTCCATTATTAAGGCAAAACACAAATCCTGACTGCGATCTGTAATCATCTTTATCGATTTGGAAGCTTGCATCGGTGTAACCCTTTACAACCAGCTCTTCCTCGCCGTCGTACACAAGAAACTGATCCTTAGTCCTTCACAAGTACTTGAGGATGTTCTTCACGGCTGTCCAGTGAGCATCCCCGGGATCTGACTGGTACCTGCTCATCATGCTGAGAGCATACGAGACATCTGGGCATGTGTACAACATAGCGTACATGATGGATCCGATGGCTGATGCATATGGGATCCCATTCATACGCTCCCTCTCTTCACAAGATTGGGGACATTGAGCTCTAGAGACGGTAACTCCATGTAGCATAGGGACGTTGCCTCTCTTTGAGTTCTCCATGCTGAACCGCTTCAGCACCTTGTCAATGTACGTGCTCTGACTTAGTCCGAGAAGCCTTCTAGATCTATCTCTATAGATCTTAATTCCTAGTATATAGGATGCTTCTCCTAAGTCCTTCATTGAGAAAGTTTTCCCAAGCAAATTCTTTACCTTCTCTAAGGCTAAGACATCATTCCCCATCAAAAGTATGTCATCCACATACAATATGAGGAATGTGGTCGAGCTCCCACTAACCTTCTTGTACACACAAGGTTCATCTTCATTTTGAATAAAGCCAAACACTTTGACTTCTTCATCAAATCGAAGATTCCAACTCCGAGATGCTTGCTTCAATCCATAGATTGACCTTTGCAATTTACAGACTTTATTGGCATTCTTTGGATCTACAAACCTTCAGGCTGTGTCATATACACATCCTCATGAATATTCCCGTTAAGGAATGCGGTTTTAACACCCATCTGCCAAATCTCATAGTCATAGTATGCTGCAATAGCAAGCATGATCCTGATGGACTTAATCATGGCAACTGGAGAAAAGGTTTCGTCATAGTCAACACCTTGAATTTGTCGAAAACCCTTCGCAACCAATCTGCCTTTATAAGTTTGCACATTGCTATCCATGTTGGTCTTTTTCTTGAAGACCCACTTGCACCCTATGGGTTTTACCCCTTCGGGTGGTTCCACCAAAGTCCATACTTTGTTGGAGTACATGGATTCCATCTCGGATTTCATGGCTTCAAGCCATTTCTCATAATCTGGTCCCTCCATAGCCTCTACGTAGGTAGTTGGATCATCATCTATGATCAACTCTCCACCTTCCTGAGTTACAAGGTATCCAAACCTCTCAGGCTCAAGGCGAGTCCTACTAGATCTACGAGGTCCTTGTGTTACCTGAGGAGACTGAGATTCCACAACACCTTGTGAATCTCTATTTTCCTCTGGTACATCTACCGGTTCATTGTTTTCTTGTTGGGCTTGAACCTCTTCAAGCTCTATCTTCCTCCCACTGCTTCCTTTGGAAATAAATTCCTTCTCTAGGAACACAGCTGTCCTGGCAACAAACACTTTGTTGTCAGTAGGGTGGTACAAATAGCATCCCCTCGTTTCCTTGGGGTATCCAACAAAATAACATTTATCGGATTTGGGTCCAAGCTTATCAGGAAACATTTTCCTAACGTAAGCCTCACAACCCCAAATCTTCAGAAAAGACAAATCGGGACGCTTCCCAGTCCATATCTCATATGGTGTCTTTTGAACCGATTTAGATGGCACATGGTTAAGTGTAAACGCGGCGGTTTCAAGAGCATAACCCCAGAAAGAAGTTGGAAGATCAGCAAAACTCATCATTGATCGCACCATATCTAACAATGTGCGATTCCTTCTTTCAGACACACCATTATGCTGTGGTGTTCCAGGCGGAGTCCATTGTGATACAATACCACAGGCTCGCAGAAGTTCCTCAAACTCCTGGCTCAAGTATTCTCCACCTCGATCGGAACAAAGTGCCTTAATACTTTTACCAAGCTGGTTCTGTACTTCATTCATGAAATCCTTGAACCTTTCAAGGGTTTCTGACTTATACTTCATCAGGTACACATAGCCATACCTACTAAAGTCATCAGTAAAGGTAATGAAGTACTGATACCCACCTCTGGCATTAGTTCTAAAAGGCCCACATACATCAGTATGTATGAGTCCTAATAGATCACTAGCTCTCTCACCTTTACCTGAAAAGGGATTCTTGGTCATCTTGCCCAACAAACAAGATTCACATGTCTCTATTGATTCATAATCAAAAGAGTCTAGATAACCATCTTTATGGAGTCTAGAAATGCGCTTCTCATTTATGTGCCCTAGACGAAAATGCCAGAGATATGTTTTGTTTGAGTCGTTGAGTTTTTGCTTTTTGGTGTTTACGTTGTATACACTTGTCTCCAAGTCTATCAAGTATAGACCATAAGACATAGGGCACTGCCATAAAAGATCCCATCTTTAGAAATGGAACACTTTCCATTCTTAATAAGAAATTCAAATCCATCTTTGTCCAAACAAGAGACGGAAATGATATTCCTATTTATGGCAGGTACATAGTAGCAGTTCTTCAACTCTATTATTAGCCCACTAGGTAGAGTTAACTCATAGGTTCCTACGGCACTGGCGGCAACTCTTGCCCCATTAGCAACACGTAGTTCAACCTCGCCTTTCCCCAAAGGCCTACTTCTCTTAAGATCCTTCACATTTGAACAAATGTGAGATCCGCATTCGGTATCAAGTACCCATGACGAAGAAGTAGTGAAGTTAATCTCTATCACATATACACCAGAAGTAGAGATCTCTATCTCTGACTTCTTCTTCCATTGTTCCTTCCATCCTCTCCATGTAGAAGAAATTGGTTTGGCGAGAGAACACTTCTCTCCCTTACCTATTTTCTTCTTCACCAACGCATTAAGCGTACATAGAGTGGATTCTAAGGCTCCTGGTATATCTGGATTGTGCAGAACACTTCCCACAGTCCTCAACCAGTTATGGAATTTATTCTCAATTAATTTGCCCATTTTAAAAGATGATTCTTTTGCCATTCTACAAGAGAAAATTTGAATTTGTCAAAACCTTTTTGATTTGATTTGAATAAAATTTGACGATAGTTAATTAGGCCTTTAATTAATTACCGCTCCCACTATTTTGACTCAAATTGATAGCCCTCACCATCAATTTGGAAGATTGCAGCATACAATCTTCTAGTGGGTTAAGATCCTGAAATCCTCTGAGTCATGGACCAGCTTGGGCTGTCACCCACAACTTAGATCTTCCAGGTAGGCAACTCTTGCCAATTGCATCATATGCAACTCTTGAAAGATGTCATATGCAATTCCTTGCAATGATCATCTCCATGCCTCAAGGCACTAGATCCTATCTAGGTCACCTTGTTAAGTCCAACCCAAAGCCAACACGATGAACATGCACCCTGCTTGGGCAGACCCACATATTCATCCTTCACGCTTCCACGAGATAGACGGTGCACCACGCTTGGGCGTGCCCACACTTGGTCGATCAAGCTTTTCACATGTGTCACATTTGGAAGGCATCTAAAACTTAATATTTAATGAGGGATTTGGTTTTTTATATACATATACATATCCAATCACCACAATATATAGTATGTATCATATACATGCTATATCCCACAGAAAACATGCATAAACGATAAAAAGCAATGATTATGGCCATCCTATTTGTGATTCCTCAAGCCAAGAGGAATCAAGGTCATCTAGGTCTACATCACATGCAACCTGTACAAGATGAAATCTGTGCCTGCCTTTCTTGGTTTGATCAGCTCATCTCCATGATTGATCGGCTCGCCATCAGGTAGGTTGTTCGGGTGCCACCAGCCGATCGACTGGCGCCTCCATCCGATCGGTCCACCGGTCATCGTGCATCTCTTCAGGTCGCCACCTGATCATCTCGTTCCTCGAACCGGCCATCTGGATCACCAACCGATCGATTCACTCCTTGAACCAATCGTCTTCAGGTTGTCCGCCGTTCTTTGACATAACAGGAAATAAAATCTATCCTATTTTACAATTGAATTGTGAAACCCCGAGTTACATTCGGGGGGAGCAAAGGTAGGAAAATAATTCTCGAATTATTTCGAGTTACATCAGGAATATGAGAAAGGGAATCGGTGCGCAGACCGAGATGCAAGCAACCACACAAACAACCACACACAGATATAGGGGATTATAGGCCATAATCATGCCACACATCCACCACAAAACTCGTTTAAGGGAGACGCGTATCGAGTGCATTAATATTACATATCATATATGTATATTCGGGATTTGTGGATTGGATATGTATAAAGTCGATATTATTCGCACCGCATGCAATAAATAAAGGCGAAAAACCAAAATCGATCATATCAATAATCCTAAAATATAGAGAGGTTGATGTGGCTCTGATACCACTGTTGGGTTTTGGAGGAGGCAGAGAAGCAGCGGAAACAAAACTTTTTCTCCCCAAACCCGGAACAAAAGGAATCGTGTCAACATCTATATAATAGGAAAGATGGTTTGTGAATCATACCTTGTCCCGAGGCTTGCTCGGTGACAGTACCACGCGCCTTGCGCGGTCTTCACCTCCGGTCTTGGACGGTGTCTGTGCAGCTCTTGGTCGCACCGGGACTGAAGACTCCTCCTACTTCCGGACTGTCAGATGACAGTTGTCCTCCTGAGCAGCAGTGACCTCCCGCCTCTGAAGTAGTCCACACGGAACACCCGGAACTCCACTCTCCTTATCCCACAAGGAAGTGGAAGGAGTCGCACCCTCCTGTTGACGTACTAGTCGCCAACACACTCTCCTGCTGTCAATTGCAACTGCAGTTGTCCTTCCCTTGCTGCACCTCCCTTTGCGGGAAGCACTTGCTCGGGCTCTCTCTCGGTTACCAAAACCAGAGAGAACGACAACTTTGCAGAGCAATCAACTTGCACTGAGTTGTACTCTGAGAAGCCCCCAATACCCCTATATATATAGGCGGGTCATGGGACAGGGTTCTCTGTACCTGACAATACGGGACTAAAGCAGGAGTAGAAGGGTTCGGGATTTTCCACAAAAAGCAACCATCTCGCAACCTGAAATGATCGGTTCACAACTGAACCGATCGGTTCGGCCATTGAGCCGATCGGTTGGACCTGAGCCGATCGTTTGGGGCACTCCAACTGATCGGTTGGTTCCCTGAACCGATCGGTTCATAGTCCTAATTCGGCTCAAAAAGACTTTCTTTGTTTCGTTCCCAATTGGTATCGAATACCAATGTTATTCCCAATCGAATTGGGCAATTTGAAACCAAAGGAAAATTCTTGCCGACATGACTTTTCCCAACTGGTCGGTTGCACCAGTTGAGCCGATCGGTTCAACCCTTGAACCGGTCGTTTCAACCTGGGCATGAGCCGATCGGCCTGGACACTCCAGCCGACCGGTTCAGCAACCTCAGCCGACCGGTTCATCACATGAACCGATCGGTTGGGAGAACAGGTTGGGCAAAATCAGTCAATTGTGATTTCAATCAATCCGATACTCCAATCAATGTGTCCAACACCTTGAACCATACGATATTGAGCCATCGACTGATTGAGTGTTTAATTGAACTACTAAACTACTTTAGTAATCAATCTAAACATTTCTTTGTGGACAAAACTCCTCTTCCAGGTTAAATCCTATGTGTGTGACCCTGCAGGTCCATTTCACATTGGCAGTGAAAGTCCATAACACTTATGACTTCACAAGCAAAGAGCGGTGCCTAGTCACACATCATTGCTACCCAAGTGAAAGTAGAAAGTTGGAGAACAACTTTCATCCTACAATCCATTAATGGTGTTACAGTGAATGTATAATTCCTTTGTCACTGATATCCAGAATGAACTCAAGGCATGGAACAGTCATCCTATCAATGTTCATTCATTTCCTTGATCTCAGAGTAGTCCGAGTGAGATGTGTATGACATCAATATCACATATTGATTCACACGTGCATGCACATGCCTTTCTCAATCCTACTCATCAAGTGGCCAAGGATATCAAACTCCCTCAGGAGGGACAAATCCCATATCTATGACTCACCCCTCAAAAGCCCCATGTGTCAAAGCCACCCAATCATCACCTTTATAACAACCCATGTTTAAGGACTGCGTTTGATGATGTCAAAGTGTACCCAACGACATGTGTTGAGTGTAGTGATTTCAGGTCTAAGAATCACACTCACCACCATCACTGTGAGAGCTGAATGTGACTACCAAGTCATGGTTCCATGTGTCACTCTCACGGTGGGTCTGTCCGGTACCTTGTTCTCTAACAAGTACCTATGTGCTTGGTTTGATATCACCATATCATGACTAATGAGATTCTGTCATCAACCAACACACAATCTAGTCTTTAGTGTTATTGATGTCTATGGTTATTTCCACAATAACAACCGACTAGGGACTAAACAAGAAAGAATACTCTTAGCATCCGTATGATCTCATCGTTTAGGTCCTCAACCCAAAAGCATACGTCATTGAGTAAAACAATCTTTAGACATCTATCATGTTACACCATCATCTCAGAAACAGTTTAAACATATAGATTGGAAATTGCCTTTATTATTAATCAAATCATTTACAAAGTATCCCATTACAATCATCATATGACTTGCTCTATGGGCATACATACCAACAGAAATGATCTTTTTTGTGATGTTTGATGTACATATGAAACTAACTGTGATTTGACCAAAGTTCAGCTGCAGCTTATGTAATGATCTGATTTTTAGCTTCAAGAAGATAGGAACTTAGTTGTCTTCTAGAAGAACATTAGTTTTCTGTAATCATTTGATGTACATATGAATCTATTAAACATGTTACTTTGGTAATCATCTGAGTTTCAGCTGCCTTCTGCACAAGAAGATATGAACTCAGTTGTCTTCTAGCAGAACCTTAGTTTTCTATAATCATTTGATGTAAAAATGAATCCATCGAACCTATTACTTTGGTAATCATTTGAGTTTCAGCTGCAGATTCTAGTGTAATACTTTGTTACTGTCAGGAAAAGGATTTTTGACTTCGATCCAAAAATTCTGCATATTCTTGTATAGATGGGTGCATGTACGACTATAGTTTCTTTTCTTTATGTAATATAGTATCTTCCATCCTTTGCCTCTGATCAAGTCGGTCATCTCTCCTAAGCTTGTTAATCCTTTTTGTCCTCTAAAATGCCGATCTTGGTAGTAATAGCAGTTCTTTAGATGGCAGTTATAAATATGATCATCTGATTGATCTATAAGAAAAAAATTTGATTGATCTAACAACACCATTACAAATCCAACAACACCATTACAAATCCAACAACTCCATTACAAACCCAACAACACAATGATAAACCCAACAATACCATTACAAATCCAACAACTCCATTGCAAACCCAACAGAACATTACAAATTTAGCAGGCCATCCAACACAGTTGAATTTGATACAAACACAAACAAAAGGAAGAAGTATATAAGTCAAGCACATAAGAACCCAGGGCACATATGCCATTATAAAATTGAAGAAGTATATAAGTCTCACTCAACACGGTTACATTATATTTCAAATCCATAAGCACCAGTACAAATCTAGAAAGGACCATTACAAATCCAGCAGTTCCATTACAAATCCATAAGCACCAGTACAAATCCAGAAAGGACCATTACAAATCCAGCAGTTCTATTACAAATCCATAAGCACCAGTACAAATCTAGAAAGGACCATTACAAATTCAACAGTTCCATTACAAGTCCATAAGCACCAGTACAAATCCAGAAAGGACCATTACAAATCCAGCAGTTCCATTACAAATCCATAAGCACCAGTACAAATCCAGAAAAGACCATTACAAATTCAACAGTTCCATTACAAATCCAAAAGCACCAATACAAATTTAGAAAGGACCATTACAAATCCAACAGTTCCATTACAAATCCATAAGCACCAGTACAAATCCAGAAAGGACCATTACAAATCCAGTAGTTCCATTACAAATCCAGAAGCACCAGTACAAATCCAGAAAGGACCATTACAAATACAATAGTTCCATTACAAATCCAGAAGCACCAGTACAAATCTAGAAAGGACCATTACAAATCCAGTAGTTCCATTACAAATCCATAAGCACCAGTACAAATTCAGAAAGGACCATTACAAATCCAGCAGTTCCATTACAAATCCAGAAGCACCAGTACAAATCCAGAAAGGACCATTACAAATCCAGCAGTTCCATTACAATCTATAAGCACCAATAAAAATCCAGAAAGGACCATTAAAAATCCAGCAGTTCCATTATAAATCCATAAGCACCAGTACAAATCTAGAAAGGACCATTACAAATCCAGCAGTTCCATTACAAATCCATAAGCACCTGTACAAATCCAGAAAGGACCATTACAAATCTAGTAGTTCCATTACAAATCTAGAAGCACCAATACAAATCCAGAAAGGACCATTACAAATCCAGCAGTTCCATTACAAATCTAGAAGCACCAGTACAAATGCAGCATCAACATCAAGTCCAAAAGCAGCAGAATAATTTCAAATCCACCATAGCAGCAACTTCTTCAGTATGAAGACCTTGTTAACTTCCAAAACAGAAACCCTACTCAGTTCCTACACATATACAAAAAGAAACCCTACTCAGTTCCTGCACATACAAATAGAAACCCTACTCAGTTCCTTCTTATATAGTCAACTTCCAAAATAAAATGACAATGTTATAGATTTACAATATTTATTTGCAAAATAGGTAACATACACACCTATTTCTTTAAAGGACAATTTCTACTATCATGATTGACACCGTATTCTAATCAATTCTTACACTGCCTTGATTTTGACTGGGAAATTTCAACTCCAGATTTATACCGCACATTGGTCGCTCTAGGTCTGCCTTTTGTTTAGCAAATACTAGGAATGGACATTGACAATAGAAGAAGAAGTTGTATTAGAACCAGTTACACCAATATCAGCACTATCCAATTCCGACAGCTCCTTTTGCAAAGAAATAAGCTTTTCATGAAAAAGGTCTATGGCATTATTCCTACAAGCCATGTTGACAACTGAATTACAAGCTGAAGTGTCCTCCTTGTGGATGAATGCACAGATAATTTGACAAAAACCAAAGGGTGATCTCTATATCCTTTGTTGCACCTCATTAATATATATGGCTCAGGAAGAGTGCAAAAATCATGACTCTTTAGATAAGCAAGAATGTGCCTACATGGAATTCCTTTGAATTCTAACATGAAACAATTACAAGATAACATATCCGTAGATGAATCTTTTTTCAAAACATGAGGAGAACTAGAACCACCAACACGATAGACCTCAAACACACCTTCATCATAAGTTTCTTTCACGTTATACACCATACTTTGATGAACTTCATATTGAAAGATCTTGAAAATAGACTTTGTCTATATACCTCTCATTTGCTCCTCCAAAGGCCACAATGAAGCCAAAGGTAGATTGTTGTACTCGTCATCAAAATCCTTGAAGTTTTCTATCTCTCGCACATGAGAATAAGCAATCTCCAAGCTAAAAACAAGTTCAAAGAGAGTTTTCTTGTTGTAGACATGGTTTCTAATGAATGCATTAAGACTCTCACTTCTTTGTGTTTTCCTCATGCCAGCAAAGAAGGAATCCTGCATAAAACATGACACCCACTGACACCGCATAGCATACACATCACAAAACCAACTAATGGATAGTAAGCCATTCTCTTCAACTACAAAACTCCATTTCTCTTCAAAATTGTCTATATCATCTACATTCTAGACACATTCATTCAACGCACTAATGATTTGATCCTTGTTAGGAACTCCACCAAGTTTAGATGGGAGTGTATGTAGAATGTGCCAGCTGCAGAAATGATGCTTACAAGTTGGAAAAATAGTAATAATAGCAGCAGTCATTGCTGGGTCTTGATCAATTATGATGGAGATAGGCTCTTTGCCAAAACATAGTAAATATTGTTTGAAAACCCATATAAAAGAATCGTACTTCTCATCCGCCAACAAGGCTGAGGCAAATAACACTGTCTTGCAATGGTGATCCACACCATCAAACATGCCAAAAATCATGGAATACTTATTGGTACGATAAGTGGTATCAATTATGATCGCATCACCAAACAATGCAGAGTCATCAACAGAGACCGGATAAGACCAAAACAAGTGCGTCAAACAACCATTATAATATTTTTCATACTCATAAAAGAATTTAGAATCCAAGACTTTGAAGTTTGCAAAACGATCCAAAACCATATTCACATCATGATCAATAGACTCTTTTCTCTTCCTATTGAGGTGTCCATGAGCTTGTCTACTTGTAAATGTCAACTTGTCAAAACCACCAGACTCAGATGCTATTAATGCAAGCTACTTAGACACAGGTATATTGGCTTGACTCATAGAAGAAATCATGTCTTTTTGACTCTGGTCAAGTGATGAATTACACTTCAAATAGCGCAAGTGAGCGGTATCAACAAGATCATGATTATGATCCTCAATAAATGCACTAACAACCATATGGAGGAGGATGTGTCCAATGTTAGTCGGATCATGGATTTGCACCCACACCTTTTCACTGAACGTTTATATTTCTTGGAAAGCTTCTGATGTAGATCACCAACATCATTGCAAATAGGACTCCATAGACCACTAGATCTCTTAGAACACCTATTTTCTCCTTGTTTATCACAAACCCAATCTTTTTCCAGCAAAACCTTAGTACGACCTTGATAACGATTATCATCTCTCCTTACATTAAAACCAATCAAACCAGCATATCTACAATAAAAAGCTATACCATCATCTAAACTTCCAAAACTAAGTCCAATCCTAGGGATATCAGCTACATAAAGGACCTCATAGTCAACAGATGAAGAAGAACGTAGATTATCACCATAGTCAGTTATAGCATTTCTAGCATCAGTATTAAGGCTGGGATCTATAATAGTAACAACCTCACAAACAAAAACCTGCATAAAATGTGAGGGTGATACACTTTCAGTAAACCAAGGAAGAAAATTGTAATGCAGACAAGCCTTGAGTAAAACCAAGGAAGCAAACTGTAATGCAAATAAGCCTTGAGTAAAACCAAAGTAGCAACCTGTAATGGATACACACATTATGTAAATGAAAGCAGTTCATTGTAATAGGATACACAGATAGTAATCAAAATAGTTTAATGTGGTAGTACCACACAAAGAGTAAACAAAAAAAATGTACAGTAATGAGAACACACATACAATAAAACCAAGGCAGAAAATTGTAATGTAGACACATATTTTGTAAATGAAAGCAGTACATTATAGTAGGACACATAGACAACAATAGAAATCAACATATTATGGTAGAGAAATCTTAAGTAGGTAATGTGAAGTTCTAAAGTATGTGCATTGTATCATTAAGATATACAAGCAGAGGAACTACATTGGACATCAAGTTCCCAAGTAGAGAGAGAAATAAGGTTGCACAAGCTAGCTAAGCACTAGGTTTAAAGCCCTAGAAGTCGTGGAATGGGGCTTGGTCGTGTGGACAACCGGTGACTACTGACCTCATCGGACACACAACAGGTTGACTGACGATTTGGGGCAAACAGAGCCCAGACGACGATGGTACAGATCAAATGGAACTCTTTACACTGGGTAGTTGGGAGATTACTAAGGTTGGATGCAATATTTGACGCCAGATCATCAACGAATAAGAGGATTACCTTGTAAGCCTAGTGTCGCCGCTACTCTTCTCTCTTGGATTGAAGATTCTGTAAAGAAAACCTCCGATCTCAGTTGTGGAGATGCCGTCACCAGGTCTACGGCTGTTGTAACATCCCAGGATTTGAGGCATCAGATAAAACACTCTTAAAAGGAATGATTGGACTACCCATATCACCAAGGTGCACCTCCTTTTCAGGGAGCCCATCTCTAAAGAACTCCATAGTTAAGCGTGCTCAGCTTGGAGTAGTACTAGGATGGGTGACCAGTCGGGAAGTTGATCCTGGCTTGCGCGTCAGTGCGGACAGAGTGCGCAGTTAAGGCTAGTGGTGGTTTGTGGGGCCAGTCGTCATTCCTAAAACCCTACTAGAGCCTTGGGCAGTGGGCCCAGGCGTTACAAATGGTATCAGAGCCAATTCCCCTCTAGTAGGTGGGGCCCACATGGACATGGCATGCCAGTCTTGAGCCGTGCAGTCCAGGCATGTAGGAAAGGGCTGTCCATGGTTGACATAGCCACCCTTGCGCTGGTATTCCGTGATCGGGAGCTGGGTTTCCATGGGCCATTTTGGGTCTGCACTGAAATGGGGAAGAGATTATGAGGCCTTATAGTTGAGCCTTGACGAGGACGTCAAGAGTCTAAGTGGGGGAGATTGTAACATCCCCGGATTTGAGGCCTCGGATAAAACACTCTTAAAAGGAATGATTGGACCTACCCATATCACCAAGGTGCACCTCCTTTTCAGGGAGCCCATCTCTAAAGAACTCCATAGTTAAGCGTACTCAGCTTGGAGTAGTACTAGGATGGGTGACCAGTCGGGAAGTTGATCATGGCTTGTGCATCAGTGTGGACAGAGTGCGCAGTTAAGGCTAGTGGTGGTTTGTGGGGCCAGTCGTC